>MU672170.1:439914-468479 GCA_026770625.1 Nicotiana glauca
ATCTTGAGGGGTGCCTAACACCTTCCCCTCAAGATAATCTCAAGCCCTTACCCGAACTCTGGTTTTCTTTTAAAATCTTCTTCTCTTCTTTTAAAGTGTCCTAATGCACTATAATCATTAGGTGGCGACTCTCCAAAATACATAACCCAAATTCCCCGAAAGGGGATAAAAGAGTCATTCCACCCTTAATGTCGAAACCCGCTTTTCGCCCTTAGAAAAAATAGGGGGCGTCGACACTAACACCGTCCACGGTCAATATTGTTTCATTTCGTTAGCTGGAGTCTAGAATAAGATAGTGTCATTTTAGTTGCTTGAGGACAAGCAAGAATTTAATTTGGGGTGTTGATGTGCCCGAGAATTTCGGCACATTTAATACCAATTGCTTAGATTTTAGCTTATTTTAAATGTAATTATCTCTTATACTTATGTAATTTTGATGTTTTGCAGTGTATCAGGTTTAATGACCCAAGAACATTAAAATGAAATCAAAAGCCGCAAATGTACTTGAAAATAGCAAAATGTGATTGCAAACGCATTAATGAGGACCACAAATACAACAAGCGAGCCACATATTGCCCAGAGGAACCGCATAGCCCAACAGTCTATTGGCTAAATTCTGGTGCAAGAAATGCAATCCACTATGCAATCGCATAACAGGTTTGCGGGCCACAAAATGGATCGCAAACTCCCTGTGAAAGTTACTGAATCTGGAAATGCAGTGACACTATGCAGCCGCAAATCAACAATCCAGACAGCATAATCAAGATGCGACGACTACCTGAAATCTATGGTTCAAAGAGATGATAGTTTTGAAGAAAATGCAGACCGCATGTCTGTTAGGCGACAGATATGCGATCATAGAATTGACCTGGAAGGGCATTTTTGTCAGAAATTAGTCCCGTGTTTTGGCCCACTATAAATAGAGTTTTTGGAGTGTTGTGGGGGAATCTTGTCTTATTTTTTAGCTACATTCCAAGCTTTGTATATTTCCCTCTTTGGGAAGCTTTAGGTGTCAAGGATCTTGCACTTTGTAAGCTTTATGGCATTTAATATTCTCATCTTTTTGTGTTTTAGTATGACTAGCTAGCTTTAAATACTAAGGTTGTGGACCCTAAATGGGTGTTTAACATTCAATATATATATATAATGGTTAGTTGATATATATTTACTTCTCATTCTTCATTTTTTGTTGGTTGTTGCAAACACTAACAAGTGCCATTAAACTCTTTCTTTATTTGGAAAAGTGAGTTAGAGTATGGTAGAAGTATATACTGAAGACTCAAGGCTTTAAACCTTGTTTAATAGAATCGCTTGGGAATAAGTGGGTTTTATTTGGTATACAAATTGATTACCCTTAAATGTAACTCTTTTATATTTGAAAAAATCATAAAGAGGAAATACTACCCAACTATTGGAAAAAATTGAGTAGTCATTTAGAAATCATTTTCACATCTAAAGGACCTTCCATTAGAAATATATCATATTAACACCGATAGCATTACATTCCATTGATGGGGACACAAACTTGGTTTCCTTAACAAAATTATTTGTCTTCTCAACATTACAATTAGTTATCTCTTCAAATCACAATCATATCATATTCCTGTTACAACTAACGGAATAGAATTACGACCCAAGTCAAATAGAACACTACTCGAGTAACCTTTTCACGCCTATTCCTTGTGAGATTCGACCCCAACCTTGTTGGATTATTATATTTGACACCGAACGCCTTACACTACTTAATACTTAGGCTTTTGCATGATTTTGATTAGAAGTTAAGGCCTTTTCAGAGATTTATTGGCATATTTTAGGTATCATATGATTTGGAGAAGATATAGAAGAAAACAAGTAAAAAGTGCTAAAAAGGGAAAAAAGGACCACTGCCAATGATTACACTATGCGATCGCCCAAAACTGTATGTGATCGCACAAGTCAACAATAGCGAAGCAATGCGAACATGTGTAAATAAGTGCGAACACGAAGAAGGAAGGTTGGTCAACGGCTGGTCAACTGAGCTATGCAACGTTTGACACTGTGCGCGATCGCATAGCTTGGAGAAAGCATTCAACGCGAACACAATATTACATATACGAATGCATAGTGTATTTTCTAGGCAGAATTGGAATTTCACATTTTTAATCCCAATCCTTTTAATACACGAACTAGCATATCTTTGGCATATCTTTTGGTATATTTTTAGTCATAGGGCTAGAGAGAACAAGTTTTGGAAGCTAGGGTTTGCGCACACACTTGGGTCTTCAAGATTTGAAGCTTTTGGATGAGAATTTCTTACCCATTTATGTTTATTTCTTCATTTCCTTGCTTTGTATTGTATATCTAAGTGTGTAATATTTTATCCAACACTTGAATCTTGTTTATAGGAATATTCATATTTAAAGTGTGGATTAAATACCTTGTTGTGCTTATGTATTGAATGACTTTTATTCTTTTATGAAGTGAGTTATTGTTTCTTTTATTATTCTTGTTCTTTAATGTTTTCAAAGGGATTCTCTAACCCTAGGACTCTCCCTTTAACTCTGAATCAATTTTGGGAAAGATTATTTGGGATTGGGAAAGATTAATTAACAAGAACTTGAGGTTTTAGCCCTCTTTTTATAGATTCTACCTAGGGATAGGATTGAACTACTTGTAGCCATATCCGGGTGTGTTTAATCTCCTTGTTTTAGGTATAATTCAATTAGGAAGTCTTGTTAGTCTTCGGAGGAAGCTAATATACATTTATTACTCGTGGTTAATTAACATAAACTCGCTCATATTTTTTAAATCATAAAATACATTGGATCGTTACTTGAGTATAATTCACGATGCATCTTGTAGCCATTGTTCATTTTACTTGCTTTCTAGGTTAGTTTACATTTTCACATTTAGGTATAACTATTTTCTAAATGGAAATCTAAGTGTTTGGCATTGCATAACAAGTGATAATCCTCTTACATTCCTAATCGCCTACATATTGCTCTCTATAGTATTCGACTCCGACTCATAGTTGGGTAAATTATATTGCATGTGTCCATTTACTTTTTTAGTAGTGGATTTGGACGCCATCAAAATTGACACCATTGCGGGGGAATAATTTAGCGTAATTTAGGGTGTTTGAGAAATAAGCTCAAGTGCTTTGGTCCTAACTTGTGAATATTTGTGTAATTATTTTTCTTACCTTGGTCTATTTTTTTTTTCTTGTTTATTTTCTTAGTTTTGAAAAATGGCATCATATAATGAAAATTGGTCGGATGGTAGTTGTTCACACTTTGATGACCCTTGTCCTTATTGTGGAGGACCACACTCATGGCAAAATTGTTTAAATTCTCCCGGGAAAGGATTGTGCGTGTCACACCTCCTTTTTCACTACACCTGCAAGGGCATAAAGGAGTTTTTTAAATTAAAGGACAATCGGAACGGGATTTATTATTAAGATTCAGAGTCGCCACTTGGGAGATTAATGGTGTCCCAAGTCACCGGTTGAATCCCGAACCGAGGAAATTATGACTCTGTTAACAGTCCGCGAACCAAAAATCCGAGTAAGGAATCCTGTTAATCCGGGAGAAGGTGTTAGGCATTCCTGTGTTCCGTGGTTCTAGCACGGTCGCTCAACTGTCATATTTGGCTTATTTATTTGATTTTAATATATATTTTGACCTATGTATTTTTAACCTTGAACCACTTTTGTTATTATTATTTTAGGAGAATTGCAACGTCGTGAAAACATGTCTCGAATCGCGTCACATAAATGCACCCGCAATTTTTAATACATTTTGACTTCGTTGAGATTTGGATTTGGGTCACATAAATGGGCACCCGAGTTTAGAAAGGTAATGTTATTAAAATGCCGGTCCTAAAGCAACTAGCACGTTATTATCTTTGGGGAAGGCCATGAAATTCCCTAAACGGCCTGTCCCGAAATCTAAGTATTTTTATATACACATTTATCGAGGGCCCCGCAACTTATTTATTTTGTTCGGTGAGGCTCGTCCCATTTTATTTTTAAAGGCAATCTTAAGATGACTATGATTTTTCTATTTATTTTGTCTCTAAAAAATAAAAGAAAGAGCCCTAATTACTTACCATTGATAAAAGGCTAAATCCTTATGATTCATTTTCAAAACAATTCAAGCCCAGTAGCTTATAAAGTAAATAATAAAGCATGCTTAGCAATTTGTTTAAAATAAAAAGGATCAGACATTTTGGGCCTGCCATTGGAGAAACCGGGCCCAAAAGACATTGTTCAAATTTAGTGGCAGCTGGAGACCATGACTCAGAGGTCGAGTCTTGGTGGAAGCACAAAATGGCTCCTAGATGTAAATTTAACGGCCTAATTAGCCTCCGAGCCGTCTACATGATTCTGTGCAGTTTTGCACTATATTTTACCTCAAATTATGCAAATCACTTTGCACCTATCATTGATCTTACTTTAAATCTTAATTCAATTCATGATATATGTTAGATTAGCAACTTTAACAAAATTGACGTGACCTAACCGATTACACAATCCTCTATAAATCAAAACTTAAGCCAGTGAGAGATTGATCATTTTTTTTATTCCAGTTCTATGCTTTACCTTATTACTTGTCTTTTGATGGATTCTTAGATATCACTAGGTGAATAACAAGCTGGAAACAACAACTTTACTACACAACAGATTGATTATTAATGCAAGCTAACATTATAATCGTGATCTTAGAGCTGAGTCACTAAGGTTACTACTAACTACTTGTTACACCTGGATTTTGTCATAGACAAGAGTCTACTAATGGTTTCTGACTCAGATTCTAGTTTTAAACTACAACTAACACAGGATTCCAACTACATGCATTGAGACAACTAATTTAGAAGAAATGGATTCAAATCCACAATTTAACAATCCAATATCGTTCAATAGTCCGAGTTACACAGTATAAACAAGAATCACTCGAATCAAGTGTAAACTAAGAAAGTACAGATTATAGATCGTCTCTTCTACTATGACAGCACAAACACGCGAATATCAGAGAGCAAATGAGTGTGCATTTCACTTCAGCATCTCAACTCAAAGCTACATCCATTCATGGTTCAAATGTGTACCTGGTAAGTCGAATCACAACAGAAGAAAGGAGATCAGCAATAGGGGAACAACAGCTAGACTGTCGAATTACTTCAAAACAGCACCAGTAATCACAAACAGCAACAACCAGCACACAGGAGTAATTTGAACAAAAATACAGCTTCAGCAGAACCAGTAACACACTACCAAAGTACTACACCAACTGATTGGCCCAAAATGACTCAATTGAACCTAAAAACCCACTCGAAATGGAACCAATAGATCTCTGAAATTCTAGTAGCTAGACCTTGAACCAACAGATATGACTGAACAGCTAGAAATCGAAATTATCCTACAACATCCAATGGAACAGTGCTCCTTTTTGATTTTTTTTACTGCATTTCTGTTTTGTTTTTGGATTTTTTAAAGTTTTCTATGGTTTTTGGTTTTTAATTTCGAACTTCTACTTCTCAGATCTGAAATTGGAGAAGAATTGTTTTGGGGGGAATTTTTTAGAGTAAAAAAAAAACCTTCCTACATGAAGGCAAGGTGCATGCCTTTTTATAGGCACCAAATGAAACTCTATCAAATTTTTCCCTTTGCTTATTAGTCCTTATTTCATTTTTAGAATAGTCCCCCACTTATTGACTTGTTACCCAAGTTAGTACATTTATCTTTTGCAATTTACCCTAAAACCCCCATCTAGAAGTTCCTAGAAAGTTCATTCTCAGTTACTACAATATTCCATTTGTCAGAAATGCCTAAACTACCCCTTATCTATCTGAATTTACTGAGCCTAAAGAGCTAAGCAGGAATACTAACAAACTTAAACTAACAATTAGGCTAACACCTAGAATTATCAAGGAAGGTTAAACTAATCAAGCAATACTAAAATAGAAACTAAAACAATGATGGAATCAGAATAAAACAACTGTTAAACGAATTTGAAACTTATTGATTTTCGGATTAACGCTTATTAACAACCAAAATTAGTATGTAATCAAGAAGCCAAACAGTCATGAAAATAAATTAACACCATATGAAAAAGACACTCACTGACTCGACTTCAAGACTCCGGCCAATTCTCAAAATTCAAATTCGGCCATCTCCGGTGGGAATTGAGTGTTAATGACATTGAATTCTTCATGAGGGAAGACCGAGGACCATGTGGTATTAATTTTGTAAGGTTTGGAGCGATTAGGGTTCTGGCCGGAAAGTTTCAAATTGATATTCGAAGGGTTCTGTTCAGATTCGAGGGGCAAAGGCCTTGGGGGTTTGATAGGGGATGTCATGGGAGTCCTATGGTGTAAATTTGGTGTCATTTGGATGACTTTGGGTCTTGGCCGAAGATTCTTTGATCCAATATTCGACGGCCTGGGGTGGGATTCGAGTGAAACGGATGGTGGATTTGGATATAGGAGGGAGAGGGGAATCAGGGGTGTAATGTTGGGTAGTTTGGCGACGGGCCGCCACCGTGAGGTGAATTCCGGCGGTGGCATTACAGGGCTGGTCTCTAGGGTGATTTGGGCCGATGATACGGGGGGGTGAGAATCCGACATTTTTATATGGAAATTAGATCAGTTCCCAGCCATTGGATCAGGGATCCTCGACGGCTGAGATTCAAGACCCACGAAATGGGGTCGTTTGGTTTAATAGGGTAGGCAGGCCGGGTTTGGGGCACTGGGCTAGGTCGAACGAGGGTAAATTTAGGCTGAAGCAGAGATTAAAAGGGAGCCCAATTCGGGTCATTTATTAAGACCCACTCTTTTTAATGTGTTTTCTATTGTTTTTCTTTTTCATTTTGTTTTCTTTTTCTTCTTTCTTTTCTTATTTTGTATTTATATTTGTTGATTTTTGTTAAAATGACAAATTAAAAGTCAAAGACCAAATTGACTCTAAAATTATATTATTTAATTTTCTTACACAAATTCCTTATTTAAATGCAAACTAAACAAATTTAAAATGCAAAAAGACCATTTTGTTATTTTCTTTATTTTTGAAATAATTTAACTATTAATTAATCCTAAATTATAAAATTAAATCCTAAACAAATTCCAATTGTATTTTTATATTATTAATATGAATTAAAATGCACAAAAAAAATGCAAACAATTAACAGCAAATAACACAAAATTCATAAAATTGTAAAAATAAAGAAAAATTATTTTGTTTGAGTTTTTGAGAATAATTCACTTAGGGCAAAATTTACGTGCTCACAGCTGCCCCTCTTTTCCCGGAAATACGAAGAGTTTTCGTGCAACGATAAGTGAGCGGAAACGAGCGATTTTTGCCCGTTTGAATATTCCGTGTGAAACATATTTGAAAAGTTTGACTACACCCTGCTTTGGAGGTTGCCTACATATCCTGGGCTAAACAGGAATCAGGTCAGTGTAGTTCGGGAAGGTTTGGTAGCTGGGACTACCAGGAGCTGTGATTTCACTGCTGTTGCTGTTGCTACTGCTCGCTGACCTCCTTATTACAGCGTGTAAAAATAAAAAGAGAATAGCCTAAGCTATGATCTATGAATTACAATAGTAGTCCTATCTATGTCTTCAAACTTGCTCTTGTGTTGCCTTGAACATGTATTCTTCCACTGGACTTCTTGCGTTGTTGCCTTGCACTGTGATCGGAGATGTTTTGCCATTCCTCCGAGTGATGCTTGACTGCTACAATTTGAAATATGTTCCTCTATTCTCCAGGCGAGCTCCTGATTGCTGACGCTTGAAAATTATTTCCTTGTTCTCCAGGTGGGCTCCTGACTGCAACGCTTAAAAAGTATTTCCTTATTCTCCAGGTGGGCTCCTGACTGGAACAAAATAGACAAACAAAGAAAATTTCCTATCCCAGTTTGGTAACTGGGTACGACATGTTATCAAATATTAAAAATTAAAAGCTAAAATTGAATTGTACTTCCCTTGTTCTTCAGGTGGGCGCCTGACTGCTAAAACTTGAAAAATATTCCCTTGTTCTCCAGGTGGGCTCCTGATTGCTGAACTTGACATGTATTCCCTTGTTCTCCAGGTGGGCTCCTGATTGCTGAACTTGAAATGTATTCCCTTGTTCTCCAAGCGGGCGCCTGATTTCAACAAAAATAGACAAAACAAAGAAACTTTTCTGCCCCAGTTTTGTGGCTGGGTACAAATGTGAGTGTAAAACTAAATCATGTTATCAAATATCAATAAGAACTTGAAAGATAAAACTTGAATTATACTCCCTTGTTCTCCAGGTAGGCGCCCGATTGCTGAACTTGAAATGTATTCCCTTGTTATCTAGGTGGGTGCCCGATTACCAAAACTTGAAATGTATTCCCTTGTTATCCAGGTGGGCGCCTGATTGCCGAAACTTGAAATATATTTCCTTGTTATCTAGGTGGGCGCCTGATTGCTAAAACTTGAAATGTATTCCCTTGTTATCCAGGTGGGCGCCTGATTGCCAAAACTTGAAATGTATTCCCTTATTATCCAGGTGGGCGCCTGATTGCCGATATCGAAATGTATTCCCTTATTCTCCAGGTGTGCTCCTGCTTGCAACATAACAACAAAGAAAATTTCTTGCCCCTGTCCCAATCAAAGAAAAATTCGTTCATATAAAATGGTGGTTAGTCGCTGGCATTCTTGCTGGGTAGGTCCCTGCTCCCGGTTCTACTCCGACTTGCTTTCTTGGACTTGCCTTGAAACCCCTCGACTTCCTGACTGACTTTCAGCCCCTGAATCTAATGACCCAAATGTTCTATCCAGTATTGCTGTTTTTGTGTTTATGATACCTCTATCTGAAACTTGCTTTTCCCCCACAATTATCTGAACAATCCACCGATGAAACTTCTGGTGGTCCTTTGTGTCTTACTTTGCATTTTGCCATCTGTGGTATATTCCGGCCTTGTTGTGCTTTGCAACTGGAAAATTGGTAGTTAGCCTTGACATTCCTCCCTTTGTTTCAAATAAGACTGGCACTGAAACATCTTAAAGACAGACCTCAAAAGAATGAAATGCAATGACCTGAGGGTTGAGGATAGAGAGAATCCGAAAACGGATGATTTGTAATGAAAGAAGAAGAGAACAAGACTCACCTGTAGAACAGTTGATGCCATTGATCATGCCATGCATTTGGATTAGCCAGCCCAGTCTGTCCAACCAATCAACTCTCGATTGCTACATTGGCTGTTTTGGACTTCCATAACCTGGTTTATCCAAAACCCAAGCTTTGCTCGTCTTTCCAAATTTTGAGCAGCTTTCAACCACAGACTTGTTTCATTTGCCCATTTGAAAACTCACCTTCGCCTTACGGTGCCCGTGAGGGTTTTCACCGATAAGACTCTCTCATTTTTGGTTTCTCTAAAAACTCACTTCGCCTTACGGTGCCCATGAGGGTTTTCACCAATAAGACTCCCTCATTTTCATCATTTTCCTTCCGGTACCGAAGTGTTGTCCCCTAACATGAATCACTTTCCTTGCTCACATTGGCACTTCTTGAAGATTGATCAGAAGGTCTTTCTTTGGACCGTAATGCAGGCTTTTGGATGGGGTTAGAAAGAAGGGTATAAGAGGCTCGAAACAATTCAACATGGGTTTGAAATTACAACTTTCGGAATAAGATTTCCCATAACAACCACAACTTCTGCCCCAGTTTCTTGCTTGGGGACTTTTGGATTTTGTTTTGGTGTGACTGAACCTCAGAGAGGCTGCCTATGTACCCTTTCGGGATCAAGTCAAACGTAGTTCAGGTCATAGAAATTAATTTTGTTGTTGTGATCTCTCCTTTCTTCCATCTTTCTTTTCTTTATTCTTTTCAGTTTTTTTTTCTTCTTTTTTTCTTTTCTTCTTCTTTTCTTTTCTTTTTTTTCTTTCCCTTTTTTATATATTTTTTTCTTTTCTTTTCTTTTCTTCTTCTTTTCCTTTTCTTTTCTTTTGGCCTATTTTCCTTGTTTCTCCGCTTATCTTCCTGCTCGTGCTTCCGAGTTTTGTTATTGATTCCGAAAGAGGGGTACGAAAGAAAATAGAATAAGGCTCAAAGGGATAACAAAGGATAAAGTTTTTGGATAGCAGAACAAAATGCCTTCGTCATTTCAATCTCAAAACATGCCAAATACAATTAAGTACAATTAGACAAAGAAATCATATATATTATCGCTTGACTGCATCAGAGTTGATAGCCATTTCTACACATTTCCCTTCCACATTTGTCAGATATAATTCACCATTGGACAACACTCGGGTTACAACAAATGGCCCCTGCCAGTTGGGGGCGAACTTTCCTTTTGCCTTAGCCCAGTGAGGTAGGATACGCCTCAACACCAATTGCCCTACTTCAAACTTCCGCGGATGCACTTTCTTGTTATATGCTCTTGACATTCTCTGTTGGTACAACTGTCCGTGACATACTGCTGCCAATCTCTTTTCATCAATCAAACTCAATTGTTCCAAGCGGGCTTTGACCCATTCAACATCGTCAACTTCCGCCTCGGCGATAATCCGAAGGGATGGTATTTCAACTTCTGTGGGTATTACTGCCTCAGTTCCATACACCAATGCATAAGGAGTCGCCCCTACTGAAGTGCGAACAGTAGTGCGATAGCCTAACAGGGCGAAAGGTAACTTCTCATGCCATTGCCTACCATTTTCCAAAGTATCTTCTTGATGTTCTTGTTAACTAATTCGACTGCTCCATTCACCTTAGGACGATATAGGGTGGAATTGCGGTGCGTGATCTTAAACTGCTGACATGTCTCCGCCATCAGATGGCTGTTGAGATTGGCGCCATTGTCTGTGATAATTACCTTCGGGATTCCAAATCCACAAATGATATTCGAATGCACAAAATCGACCACTGCCTTCTTGGTCACCGATTTGAAAGTTTTCGCCTCAACCCACTTAGTGAAATAATCAATGGCTACCAGAATAAACATGTGCCCATTTAACGCCGCTGGCTCGATCGGCCTAATGAAATCCATTCCCTAAGCAACGAAGGGCCATGGTGTCGACATTGTATGTAATTCAGATGGCGGAGAATGAATCAAATATCCATGCACCTGGCATTGATGACACTTGCGCACAAAACTGATACAATCCCGTGCCATAGTAAGCCAATAATAACCTGCTCGGAGAATCTTCTTTGCCAATACATATCCACTCATATGAGTTCCCGCATGTACCTCGGTCATGATAATTGTAGCCTGTTTAGCATCCATACACCTCAATAAACCAAGATCTGGAGTTCTTTTGTACAACACTCCTCTACTGAAGAAAAATCGGTTTGCCAAGCGTCTAATTGCTCTCTTTTGATCCCCTGTAGCGTGTGCCGGATGTACTCCCATCCTGAGGTATTCTTTGATACGGCTCACCATCAAGCTCTTCTTCCACCATGTTACAATAAGCATGCTGATCTCGAACCTGAATCTGCAACGGGTCCACATAAGCCTTATCTGGATGATGCAACATCGACGCCAAAGTAGCCAAAGCGTCAGCAACTTCATTATGAATCCTTGGAATATGCCTGAAGTCTATCGAATGAAATTGTTGACTAAGTTCATGCAAACACTGGTGATACGGTATGAGCTTTAAGTCTCGTGTCTCCCATTCTCCCTGAATCTGGTGCACCAAAAGATCCAAGTCACCCATGACCAAGATCTCCTTTACACCCATGTCTATAGCCAACCTCAAACCCAAAATACACGCCTCGTATTCAGCCATGTTATTGGTGCAATAGAAACGAAGTTGAGCTGTAACCAGGTAGTGTTGCCCTGTCTCAAAAATAAGTATCGCTCTTATCCCGATGCCTTTGTATTGGCATCCCCATCAAAGAACAGTTTCCATCCTGGCTTCTTGGCCTGTTCTAATTCCTCAACATGCATTGTCACCTTATCAGGGAAATATGTCTTCAAAGGTTCATATTCATCATCAACTGGATTCTCGGCTAGATGATCAGCCACCGCTTGTGCCTTCGTTGTTGTCTCGGTCACGTAGACAATATCAAATTCCGTGAGCAAGATTTTCCACTTTGTGAGCCTCCCTGTGGGCATGGGCTTCTGAAAAATGTACTTCAACAGGTCCAACCGAGAGATGACATAGGTGGTATATGATGACAACTTCTACGCTACCCAGGTTAAGGCACAACATGTCCTCTGAAGCTGAGTGTACTTCACCTCGTAAGATGTGAACTTCTTGCTGGGGTAGTAAATCGCCTGCGCTTTCCTTCATGTGACATCATGCTAACCCAGTACACAGCCAAAAGAGTTATCCAAAACTGTCAGATAAAGGATCAAGGGTCTTCCCGGCTCTGGCAGAACCAACACAGGTGGGCTGGCCAAATACTCCTTAATCTTGTCAAATGCTGCCTGACATTCATCTGTCCATCTGACCGCAGCATCTTTCTATAGCAGCTTAAAGATGGGCTCGCAAGTTGTTGTAAGCTGGGCAATGAACCTGCTGACATAATTCAACCTACCAAGCAAACTCATCACTTCTTTCTTGCTTCTTGACAGCGGTAATTCCTGAATGTCTTTGATCTTGAACGAGTCTAACTCAATACCGCGTCGACTTACCACGAACCCCAACAACTTCCCCGACAGAACTCCAAATGCTCACTTTGTTGGGTTAAGTTTGAGGTTGTACCTGCGGAGCCTCTGGAAAAACTTCCTCAAGTCCTTGACATGGTCACATTGCTTCCTCAACTTTATGATCACGTGTCTACATAGACTTTAATCTCCCGATATATCATGTCATGGAACATGGTGGTCATCGCCCTCATGTACGTTGCCCCTGCATTTTTCAACCCAAATGGCATGACCCTGTAACAATACATCCCCCAAGGTGTGATGAATGCCGTCTTTTCCGCATCTTCCTCATCCATCAAAATATGGTGATAGCCCGCATAACAATCCACGAAGGAACCAATCTCATGTTTAGCACAATTATCAATCAATATGTGGATGTTTTGCAGTGGGAACTTGTCTTTTGGACTTGCCTTATTAGGATCACGGTAATCAACGCACACTCTGGTCTTTCCATCCTTTTTTGGCACAGGCACAACATTAGCCAACCATGTGGGATACCGAGTGACCCGGATGACCTTCGCATTAAACTGCTTGGTGACCTCTTCTTTGATTTTCACACTGTTATCTATTTTAAATTTCCTCAGCTTCTGCTTGACAGGAGGGCATGATGGGTCGGTGGGCAATTTGTGGACCACCAAATCGGTTCTTAAACCTCGCATATCGTCATATGACCACGCAAAAACATCTTTGTACTCAAGCAATGCTTTGATTATCTCTTCTTGGAGCGTAGGCTCCAAATGGACACTTATTTTTGTTTCTCGTACATTCTCCTGATCCCCTAAATTGATTGCCTCTATGTCGTTCAGATTAGGTTTGGGTTTTTCTTCAAATTGGCTTAATTCTTTACGAATTTCTTCAAAGGCTTCCTCATCATCATATTCTACCTCGTCATCATACTCAATTTCTTGTATTATTATTTCGGAGTTATATTGGTAATCAAGACTGGGCCGAAGACTCCTCATGCATGACACATCAGTGAAACCAGCATAAAAGGGACTTTACAAGAAAGAAAAAAAAGACAAAATATAGGCTATCAGAAATGAACAAGGAAGGAAATTGCATTTCATTAAAATTGTAAGATAACAAGGTTTAACTCATCCAAATGGACGGAACATAGAATCCGAATTACAACCTTGGAAATAATCCAGATTAAACTGAAAGGAAAATCAAAACTAACTACCACGACTCCCTCCGGGTAGGAAGAGGAGTAGCTTCCCAATTATTAAGCTTTTCGTGGGGCCCCACGAACTGCACATCTGCCTTGCTCGGACCTTCGCTTGCCTCCACCACATTCACCTCGTCAAACAGCTTCTCAAACCTCTCAATCAGCTCCTTGTCGGGTTCAACCATCACAAATTTAGGCATTACCGTTGCTGGGCACTTCTTAGTACCAGGCTGGACAAAGGAATGGGAAAGGTGGGGTATGGGTTTTGGAAGGGTCCATGCTCTATTTTTCATCTTCTTAGCTCGCTTTACATCAGCAGCAGTGGGATTGAAGCCTAAACCAAAAGTATCCAGGTTTCCAAGAAGAGACACTGGTTGTATGATTCCTTGCAATGAAGCACCCAAGCCTTTTCCAGGTAAGAATCCTTTCTTTACCATTTTCGAAGCCACCATGACAGATGCAGCAGCTACTCTGGGCATAGGAATACACTCTCCCTCTGGGATCTTTGCAACAGATACTGTGTCCAAGACTTGGTAAACCCATGGACCTTTGTCATCCTCAGCTTCGTCGAAAGGCATAATGGTATTACACAAACTATCTTCCCCATGCACAACAATTTCCTGCCGGTACCACTCGAATTTGATCATATGATGCAAGGTAGACGGCACTGCTTTTGCTGCATGAATCCAAGGTCAGCCTAGCAAGAGATTGTAAGAAACAGCCACGTCGAGCACCTGGAACTCCATAGTAAATTCAACTGGTCCTATTGTCAGTTCCAACACAATATCCCTGACTGAGTCCTTTCCTCCTCCATCAAATCCCCGCACGCAAATACTATTCTTGTGGATCCTCTCACTGTCCACTTTTAACTTTTCCAGGGTGGATAGAGGGCAAATGTTTGCACTGGACCCGTTGTCAATCAGCACCCGGGTAACCATAGAGTCTTCACATTTCACTGTGAGGTAGAGTGCTCTATTATGCTCGGTACCCTCCAAAGGTAACTCATCATCGGAAAATGTAACCATGTTGACCTCGAAAATCTTGTTTGCTATTTTCTCCAGATGATTCACAGAGATCTTATCCGAAACGTGGCCTTCATTCAGAATCTTCATCAACGCTCGGCGGTGCTTGTCTGAATAGATCAATAGAGATAGAAATGAGATCTCTGCCGAAGTCTTTCTCAGCTATTCTACAATGGAATAATCTTGCGCCTTCATTTTTCAAGAATTCTTATGCTTCTTCTTTAGTTACGGCCCTTTTTACTGGTGCTGGATTATCTTTGGCTGCTTTAGCTTTTCTCAGTTCCTCAGGGGCGAAGCATCTCCCTAAACGAGTAAGCCCATGGGTTTCACAAACTTCTTCTTTAACTTCCTTCCCTTTGTACGTCATAGTCACTCGACCGTAATTCCATGGGACGGCCTTTTCACTAACTATTGGTAACTGAGTCACTGGCTTAATGATAATTGGCTCTGTGTGAGTCCCTTTCACGACTACAACGGGCTTGACAACCGCTCCCGGTACTATCACTTTAACTGGTTCTTGTTTTACTGCATCACTGCTCAAAGGCTCCCTCTTTATCACCACCACCAGTTCTCTAACTGTCTATTCTACCTTGATCAATCCTCTCCAACTGGTTGGTTTCTCATGTGACCTGTCTTCTTTGGCCTTGATCGTCATCACGGTTTGTGACGGCTTCTTATATTCCTCCTTTTGCACTAACTCAATCGTATGAGTCTCATGATGGGTTGGCAATGGATTCTGAGTGATGTTAGGTGTCTCTGGAGCCTGCACCTCAATTCGGCGGGTATCAATGAGCTCCTGGATGGCCATTTTCAAATGCCAGCATTTCTCTGTATCATGCCCCGGGGCACCATAGAAATACTCGCAACTCACCGAATGGTCCAGGTTCCTTGGGGGAGGATTTGGTACTTTGGGTTCAATCGGACTTAACATGCCCAATTTTCTCAATCTGTGGTATAAGCTGGTATAAGATTCTCCCAACGGAGTGAAACTCTTCTTCTTCTGCAACCTATCATTCTTGGAAGCAAGGTTGTGTCGAAAACCGGTTCCAATGGGGTTTCTGTAGGCTCTCGGAGGTAGGTATGTGTTTTGAGTATGGTAGGTATTTTGTGGGGTGGGTGCACGCCAGGGCGCCTGAGGTTGAGGGTATGTTTGGGTATGGTGAATAGAGAAATGGGGAACGGGAGGTGGATAGTAGTGTTGTAGTGTGCCATATGGGGTATGTGGGTAGGTTTGGGGATGAGGTCGAGGTTGGTGATAATATGGTGATGGACCCCTGGACCAAGCTCTTGATTCCACTACTGTAACATCTTTCTTCTTCTTCTTTCCTAATACCCCTCCAGTGCCGCTCTGGATGGCCTGGGTAGTTGCTTTAATCGCCTAATAGCTCATAATTTTGTTAGTCTTGAGACCCTTTTCCACCATACTTCCCATTTTCACTACCTCATTAAAAGTTTTCCCAACTGCCGACATCAGATGACCGTAGTAAGTAGGCTCCAAAGCCTGCAGAAAATAATCGACCATCTCGCCTTCCTTCATTGGAGGATCAACTCTTGCAGCCTGTTCTCTCCATAGAAAATCGTACTCTCTGAAGCTTTCCCCCGGCTTCTTCTCAATTTTGGTCAACGATAGCCGGTCCGAGACAATCTCTAGATTATATTGAAAGTGGCATGCGAATGCCTGGGCAAAATCATCCCAGGTGTACCATCGAGCATGATCTTGCCGCGTGTACCATTCCAAAGTAGCACCACTGAGACTTTGACTAATGTATGCCATTAATAACTCATCCTTTCCCCCAGCGCCTCTCATCTTACTGCAAAATCCCCGCAGATGGGCTACTGGGTCACCATGTGTATCATACAGCTCAAACTTGGGTAATTTGAATCCTGCAGGCAATTGGACGTCGGGGAACAAGCACAAGTTCTTGTAGGCCATACTCACCGGTCCTCCTAGACCTTGCATATTTCTGCATGATTGCTCTAAGCTTTTCACCTTTCGTATCATCTCCTGCTACTCAGGGTTTTTGGGAAGTTTCTCTTCTTCAGCTGAGATATCAAGACGGGAAGTGTAGGAGTATGGTTCTGGAGGTTTGAAGGTAGGTTCAGGTGGGTAATAGTGGGTTTCATGGGTTTGGAACAGGGGTTCACTAGAAGATCTCTGTAATGCGGTGGGTGGAGGAGCCACAAACACGGGAGTGGTTAGAGGTGGAGGGCATGGGATTTGTTTGGGTTGTGGAGGTGGTGGCGTTTGGGAAGTAGTTGTGTAGTATTGCTGGTAGGTAGGGTAGGCCGAAGAGGAATTAACTGTAGGAGGATCTTGTGGCTGAGCTGATGGTGAGATGTAGGCAGGGTTAGCAGGGTAGGCTGGCAGTGGGTGTCCCTTTGCCCAAGCCTGGTACATTTCGGCCATCTGTTGCTTCAATTTATAAATCTCCTCTTTCATTGCATTGACATCCACAACATCTTCCTCCCTAGACGGGTCGACGATAATTGCTTCTAACTCTTGGTTGACCATTTTTGAATTATCTTTAGAACGGGTGTTGTATGGGTGGGTTGCCAGAATGCCAGTCAACTGAACCACTTGCCTGGACTCATCATCAACAACAACATTGTTAGCGGTTAGGGCATTAACAAATAGATAATTGCACATTTGGGGGAATGGATGCACCTAGGCAGTTAACAGTTTCTATTATGCATTTGCTCGACCGCTTGCGTCATCCCGGCTTTATTTATTCTCGACTATGACTTCTTTCTTTTATTCTTGCCTTTGTTTCTTCTTGCTTTGCCATTGTTTCTTTGTTGCGGATATTTCTTTCTCTTTTGTTTCTCTTTTCTCTCTCGTTTTTCTTTTGTTTTTCCGCTCTTCTTTTCTTTTTGGCTTTTTATTCTCACTGTATTTTCTCTTTTCATATGGCTATGGTCGGATCCTACGAAGATTGCCTATGCATCGTGACCATGCCTGAATCAGATCAAATGCAATAAATGCAAAATAGAAACAAAATGTTTTTTGGAATTTTCGATTTTACTAATAGCAAGCATTTCGATTACAAGGAATCAAGACTGACACATTAAGACAACTAACAGACTCTAAATAACAAGATGGGCTACAAACTCCATCAACAATTATTCCACTTTAAAATGCAAGTGTAGACTAACTCGAAAAAAAAATACAGACTCAGATAACTGACAAACTCTTAGTAAAAGAAAATACAGACTCTAATGACAATCGTGAATACATTAAAGCTCCTGGTGCCCGCGGGACATCGTTCGATCTCGCAGCGGACCTATATGCAAGTTCCCCTTGGAGTCTGTCCAGGTCATTCATTATCTATTTCACAAATATCATCACCGATGCAAAGAAGGTAGTCTGAGTCATATTCTCGCACATTTTGCATTTCCTGGTAATGTAGTGAGCAATAGTTATTATTCTCTCTCTGATTATGTCTTTTTCCTAAAGCAACCGCCCTATCTGTTGGGCCCTGGCCTCCAAAGTCTGCTGATTTTGTCCCTGGAGCTACTCTAGGTCCATTTCTAATTGTGCCAATGCTGTGTGGCAATGCTTTCTTTCAACCTTGAATTCTTTTGCCTGTTTGATCATTTTGTTTTCTACGGTGATGACCTTTTTCTTTAATCCCGTGACCTCATTATCATGTTCTTCTCTTAACTGCCTAACCATGCGGGCTCATTCTTCTGTGTTTTTAGCCAATTGCTTTCGAACCCCGGCTAATTCTCTTTCCGCTTTGTTGTGGTCAAAACTGTAGTTATCCACTCTTTGCCGTAGGCTTTCTATAAGTCTTGCATCTTTGGCACTCCTGACAGGATTTTCGGCCGCCATTTTCATCTTTTGGATTTGGGCTCGTAAGGCTTCATTCTCCTTGGCCAATCTCTTTTTCTCACCTTCGTCAGCCGCAGCTTGCACGCTATTTTCAAACTTAAGGTCTTGGACCCGCTTTTCCAATTCTCCTATTTTGGCTCTGTATTCATTTTCTTTGGCTAACCAGGCCCACTGTTCTTGCGATGATTCAGTAAACTCCTGGATGTGAGGTCTTTTAGCTGGTCTCTTGTGCTCATATTCTCTCCTATACCAAGCAAAGTATCCTGGCGATATTTTGCCTTTGACCCGATCCTTCACGCAAGTATCCGCTTTTAAGTATTGGCATTCATTCCAGATCTGGCGGACTCTTGCTTCAGGAAACTGTCCATCAGGGCTAATCTCGACTACCTGAGCACTAAGATCGCCGTCTTTTGGCACTATTTGGCACCTTCCGAGTTGCCTTAAAACCCGATACAGGGCGTAAGGCTGAATGCTCTTAAGACCCATTAGGAGGAAGTACGGCCTTGCTGCTGGCATATATATGATTTCATCAATAGGCAACCATCCAAGCATCCACTCTATTTGACTAGCGGTGAAGGACCAGAAATATGTCGTCCAACCTGTGAATCCTTCAGGCAGGTGTACCCCTTTAATCCTCGTATAAAACTCTTCTATGCACTTTTTCTCTGAAGACCCATAGCTTAAGAACTGAGGATGATGGCATAGGTGCTCGGTCATCCACATTTGTAGAAGTATATTGCACCCCTCGAAGAAATTTCCCCCGGCCTGGCAAGCTGTAAGAGCGCGGAAGATCTCGGCTAATATAATAGGCGCAAGAGTGCTTTTAGCTTGAGTCATTAGAGTACTGATGACCCCGGCTATTTTTATGTCAATGTTTCCATCTTTTCTTGGAAATACCACAAGCCTCAGAAAAACCACCATAAAAGCAAAACGTCTATGCTCCTCCCATTTTTGGCGGTTTCCATTACTACATATATTGCTTTCTAGGTTATTGAACCCCCCCGATGTGGCCATACTTATGGTATATGAAGTGTGGGGTGCAAAAGCCATTTGCCAGATCTGTGTTATGAACTGTCCTACGTATCTTCAGAGAGTTTAAAAATCTGTGCACGGCTACAGTTCTCGGGGCAACTAAGTATTTGTCCTTGAAAGGAACCTTATCTTTTCCGATGTACCCAGCCATTTCCTCTAGTGTCGGGGTAAGCTCAAAGTCTGAGAAATGGAACACATTGTGTGCCGGGTCCCAACATGTGACCAAAGCTCTGATGTTGTCTCCCCGAGGTGCAATCTCCAATAAACCGGTAAGCCCTTTCAAATATTTGTTGACCTCGCCTTGTCCTTCTTTGCCCAGATCGTTCCACTATAGACACAACTCCAAAGGGATTTTATTCATGATTGAGAAAGGTTCGCTTTGAATCGTGCTCATCCTGCACATTTATTAAGGTGATTTATTCACTTATTTGGACCTAAAGGAAAAATGACACCATTTTTTCATTCAAAATTTGATTCATAATAAAAAGCTGGTTTCGCGGATTCGGCCTTTCAGCACTTCAGGTGAAGATTTTAAGGTTGTGCCCGCAAACCATTCAAAAATGACTCAGGATGGTTGTTCTTGCAAAAAAACCTTTCGGCGCCCTTTTAGGGACATTCGGCTTAGTTTTAACAAGAATGGAGTCACCCGGCTTATTTTGGTAACAATTTAAAAAATTAGACATTATTTGGCTATTTTGAAAGGGATGGTTGGACCCGATGAGGGTTGCCTATGTATCTCGCGTCCGGTGAGAATCAAACCAGCGTAGTTCGGGCAGATCGGATACAGGCGAAAATTAGAAACAACGAACTTAGAGAAAACATATTTTATTTATTTTTTAAAAATGATGCAGAATGCAAAATCTGTTTGGATCTTCTGTTTCCCCCTTTTTGATTTTTTGACTTTTCAAAAACTAATCTAATGCAAAATCTTTTTTTTTTTTTTTTTGACTTTTTCATATTTTCTTTTTCCTACACACCATGTAAAAAAATATAAATGGTCCCTACTCGCTTTATTTTCACACCTCACCCTCTTCATTTTTATTTTCAATATTTGTCCTTTCTCTTTTCCTTTTCCTCAAAAAATTCGGCAGAGTTTCGGCGCTATTTTGACACTAAAATAGGTAATTAACTCTCTACATTGCTATTTCTCTCTTTTCATTCAATTTTCCAAATATTCAAGCCGGTCAACATGCGAGTCAGAGGCAAATAAATGTACATGCAACACGTAGGATGCACCATGATGGTCTTTTCATTTCAGGTTACCTGTCCTAGACGGACCCAACCCCTGTGTTGAGTCCCCTAAGTCATATGCATGTGATGCAGATAAGCGCTCCTACTAGGGATCCGACATGGAGTCAAGTTATTCTAGGTTCAAAACCTGGGTATGTGTTCTAGACTGTGTACCCGAGCGGACAACTCGAGTCGAGGAGGGGGCTGCGTACCGGGGACCCGCGGGATCTTCTGGCTTAGTAACTTGTCTGGCCTCTTTCTTATTTCAGGTTATGATACTAACAGAATAGAGAGTCTTAACCAGTAAGCACATCCCCAGAGGTGAGAAGAGAATGGTTTCGGCACAGTTTATATATATAGTTCAAATAATATCGAAGCGGTAAAAAGCATATTTTGCACATTAGGCATGGAACATGTAGGAAAATCAGATAAATCCAAACACGACAATTATTCTAAGCTCGAATTCTTAAACTCTGAACCAAAGTTCTGGGTTTGTGTCCCCAGCGGAGTCGCCAGAGCTGTCACACCTCCTTTTTCACTACACCCGCAAGGGCATAAAGGAGTTTTTCCAATTAAAGGACAATCGGAACATGATTTATTATTAAGATTCAGAGTCGCCAGTTGGGAGATTAATGGTGCCCCAAGTCACCGGTTGAATCCTGAAACGAGAAAATTATGACTCTGTTAACAGTCCGCAAACCAAAAATTCGAGTAAGGAATTCTGTTAACCCGGGAGAAGTTGTTACGCATTCTTGGGTTCCGTGGTTTTATCACGGTCGCTCAACTGTCATATTTGGCTTATTTATTTGATTTTAATACATGTTTTGACCTATGTATTATTAACCTTGAACCGCTTTTATTATTATTATTTTAGGAGAATTGCAACATCGTGAAAACATGTCTCAAATCGCGTCACATAAATGCACCCGCGATTTTTGACACATTTTGACTTCGTTGAGATTTGGATTTGGGTCACATAAATGGGCACCCGAGTTTAGGAAGCTAATGTTATTAAAATGTCGGGCCTAAAGCAACTAGTGCGTTATTATCTTTGGGGAAGGCCATAAAATTCGTTAAATGGCCCGTCCCGAAATCTAAGTATTTTTATATAGACATTTATCGAGGGCCCGGCAACTTAATTTTTTTGTTCGGCGAGGCTCATCCCATTTTATTTTTAAAGGCAATCTTAAGATGACTATGATTTTTCTATTTATTTTGTCTCTAAAAAATAAAATAAAGAACCCTAATTACTTACCATTGATAAAAGGCTAAATCCTTATGATTCATTTTCAAAACAATTCAAGCTCAGTAGCTTATAAAGTAAAAAAACAAAGCATGCTTAGCAATTTGTTCAAAATAAAAAGGATCAGACACTTTGGGCCTGCCATTGGAGAAACCGGGCCCAAAAGACATTGTTAAAATTTGGTGGCAGTTGGAGAACATGACTCAGAGGTCGAGTCTTGGTGGAAGCACAAAATGGCTCATAGATCTAAATTTAACGGCCCAATTAGCCTCCGAGCCGTCTACATGATTCTGTGCAGTTTTGCACTATATTTTACCTCAAATTATGCAAATCACTTTGCACCTATCACTGATCTTACTTTAAATCTTAATTCAATTCAGAATATATGTTAGATTAGAAACTTTAACAAAATTGACGCGACTTAATCGATTACACAATCCTCTATAAATCAAAACTCAAGCCAGTGAGAGATTGATCATTTTTTTATTCCAGTTCTGTGCTTTACCTTATTACTTGTCTTTTGATGGATTCTTAGATATCACTAGGTGAATAACAAGCTGGAAAAAACAACTTTACTACACAACAGACTGATTATTAATGCAAACTAACATTATAATCGTGATCTTAGAGCTGAGTCACTGAGGTTACTACTAACTACTTGTTACGCCTGGATGTTGTCATAGACAAGAGTCTACTAATGGTTTTTGACTCAGATTCTAGTTTTAAACTACAACTAACACAGGATTCCAACTACATGCATTGAGACTACTAATTTAGAAGAAATGGATTCAAATCCACAATTTAACAATCCAATATTGTTCAATAGTCCAAGTTACACAGTATAAACATGAATCACTCGAATCAAGTATAAACTAAGAAAGTACAGATTATAGATCGTCTCTTCTACTATGACAGCATAAACACGTGAATATCAGAGAGCAAATGAGTGTGCATTTTACTTCAGCATCTCAACTCAAAGCTACATCCATTCATGGTTCAAATGTGTACCAGGTAAGTCGAATCACAACAGAAGAAAGGAGATCAGCAATAGGGGAACAACAGCTAGACTGTCGAATTACTTCAAAACAGCACCAGCAATCACAAACAGCAACAACCAGCACATTGGAGTAATTTGAACCAAAATACAGCTTCACCAGAACCAGTAACATACTAACAAAGTACTACACCCACTGATTGGCCCAAAATGACTCAATTGAACCTAATAAACCACTCGAAATGGAACCAATAGATCTCTGAAATTCCAGTAGCTAGACCTTGAACCAACAGATGTGACTGAACATCTAGAAATCGAAATTATCCTACAACATCCAATGGAACAGTGCTCCTTTTTTGATTTTTTAATGCATTTCTATTTTGTTTTTGGATTTTTTAAAGTTTTCTATGGTTTTTGGTTTTTAATTTCGAACTTCTACTTCTCAGATCTGAAATTGGAGAAGAATTGTTTTGGGGGAAATTTTTGCGAGTAAAAAAAACCTTCCTTCATGAAGGTAAGGCGCATTCCTTTTTATAGGCACCAAATAAAACTCTATCAGATTTTTCCCTTTGCTTATTAGTCCTTATTTCATTTTCAGAATAGTCCCCCACTTATTGACTTGTTACCCATGTTAGAACACTTATCTTTTGCAATTTATCCTAAAACCCCTATCAAGAAGTTCCTAGGAAGTTCATTCTCAGTTACTACAATATTTCTTTTGTCAAAAATGCCTAAACTACCCCTTATCTATCTGAATTTACTGAGCCTAAAGAGCTAAGCAGGAATACTAACAAAACTTAACCTAACAATTAGGCTAACACTTAGAATTATCAACGCAGGTTTAAACTAATCAAGCAAAACTAAATTCGAAACTAAAACAATGATGGAATCAGAATAAAACAATTGTTAAACGAATTTGAAACTTATTGATTTTTGGATTAACGCTTATTAACAACCAAAATTAGCATGTAATCAAGAAGCCAAACAGTCATGAAAATAAATTAACACCAGAGGGAAAAGATACTCACTGACTCGACTTCAAGACTCCGGCCAAATCTCAAAATTCAAATCCGGCCATCTCCGATGGGAATTGAGTGTTACTGACATTGAATTCCTCATGAGGGAAGCCCGAGGACCATGTGGTATTAATTTGGTAAGGTTTGGAGCGATTAGGGTTCTGGCCGGAAAGTTTCAAATTGATATTCGAAGGGTTCTGTTCAGATTCAAGGGGCAAGGCCTTGGGGGTTAGATAGGGGAAGTCATGGCGGTCCTATGGTGTAAATTTGGTGTCATTTGGATGACTTTGGGTCTTGGCCGGAGATTCTTTGACCCAATATTCGACGGCCTGGGGTAGGATTCGAGGGAAACGGATAGTGGATTTGGATAGAGGAGGGAGAGGGGAATCAGGGGTGTAATTTTGGGGTGATTTGGTGACGGGCCGCCGCCATGAGGCGAATTCCGGCGGCGACGTTACACGGCTGGTCTCTGGGGTGATTTGGGATGATGATACGGGGGGGTGGTGAGAATCCGACATTTTTATATGGAAATTAGATCAGTTCCTCGCCATTGGATCAGGGATCCTCGACGGCTGAGATTCAAGACCCACGAAACGGGGTCGTTTGGTTTAATAGGGTGGGCAGGCCGGGTTTGGGGTGCTGGGCTGGGTCGGACGAGGGCAAATTTGGGTTGAAGCAGAGATTAAAAGGGAGCCCAATTCGGGTCCTTTATTAAGACCCACTCTTTTTAATGTGTTTTCTATTATTTTTCTTTTTCGTTTTGTTTTCTTTTTCTTTTTCTTCTTTCTTTTCTTATTTTGTATTTATATTTTTGATTTTTGTCAAAATTCAAATTAAAAGTCAACGACCAAATTGACTCTAAAATTATATTATTTAATTTTCCAATTACACAAATTCCTTATTTAAATGCAAACTAAACAAATTTAAAATGCAAAAAGACCATTTTGTTATTTTCTTTATTTTTAAAATATTTTAACTACTAATTAATCCTAAATTGTAAAATTAAATCCTAAACAAATTCCAAGTGTATTTTTATATTTTTAATATAAATTAAAATGTACAAAAAAATACAAACAATTAACAGCAAATAACACAAAATTCATAAAATTGTAAAAATAAAGAAAAATTATTTTATTTGAGTTTTTGAGAATAATTCACTTAGGGCAAAAATCACGTACTCATAGTGCGCACAATCTCAAACCCATGAGTGGAGTATTTGTGATAAATGTTGTCGTCAAGTCATTGGGATGATTGTGATTATTTTTACTTCCCTTCCCCAAGCCCCCGTTATGTTGATTCTATTTTTGGTGATGAAAATGATAGGGCTATGAAAATGAAAGAAGTTTAGAATGGTCAAAGTGGAGAGTTCAAGATCATGTTAGAATGCCTAATTGAAGGAGGAAACGAAGAAAAAAGTGCCTTGTAGGAGCTTTAGGAGAATAGCCTCCAAAATGACTTGGCACTTGAAAGGTTGAACTTGTAAACGGGAGAAAGGCTTGAAGATTTCAAGGTCCAAAAAGCCACAGAAGTTAATGATAGCCGAGAATTTACCTTAGATATTAAAGTTGAAAATTCTTCCTTGGCACTTGATCAAAACCAACAAGAACCCTCAAATGCTCAAAATAAGAAGATGATGCTCATGTTGGAGACTATTCTTGCAAATGAGGAGAAGCATAACTTTGCACTCGAGGACTTGAAACAAGGCTTGGCTCACAATGATGAACATATCCGCACTTTGAAAGATCAAATGAAAATGTTGGTTGAGGCTCTCTATGCCCATCAACTTAAGAGTGTGGAAGGAAGTCAAGAAGAGTCCAATTCCGAGGAAGAAAGTGAGCTTTACATTGCGGAATCAAGAATTGAAAATCCGCCAACCGACTCCATGAGTGTTAGTGATGCGAAGAAAAATATGGAATTAGAGTCAACAGGTGTAAATAATAATTTGGTTGAGATTGGCTCTAGTCCAGGGGAAAAATAGGATGTCAAAATCAGGAAAAAATAGCAATTTGGGGGTTTGATGTCACATTCGAAGCATTTTTCAACATTGGAATTGTGTGGTGATATGGAAATTGAACTAGTGTAGTCAATGAGGTTGTGCGAGGAGGAACTATAACAACCTTGCATCTTACAATTTGAGGGAACAAGAAAGCAAAATGACATTCTTCACATGAAAGCCAAGAAGTGCAAAATGAAGAAATTAAGTCTTGGCTTGATCATCTACTTACCAGCCCCCGCCGCTCGTGGTCACAAGCTTGATTCCAAGTTAGGTGCCCAATACATATAGTCAAAGTGGCGAGAAAAGTGGTAAAGTTGTTTTGCGTCATGCCACGACATTAAATGCGGCGCTTGGTGGGAGGCAACCCACCGTTCTTCAAAACTTTTTGTCATTTTAAAAATTTTCTTTTTTAGAATAGCTTAGTATATTATTTTTGAATAATCTGCCAAGTTTCAGAATGTTTGGAGTTCATTTGAGCAGGTCTGGGTGACCGAACATCCAAAACAAGTAGCTGGTGTAAAATTGCAGTACAGCACACTGTTGCACTATGCGATCGCCGCACAAATATTGCGATCGCATTTCAGAAGGTAGCAGGTGCACTAAGTGATCACATAGTTTCCAAAGCCATTGCGAATTTTCAGGACTTTTTGCACTATGCGATCATAGTTTTCTCACTCCCCTGGCCCTCAAAATCATCTCAAGGGTTTTCTCTCTTCAATTCCATATCAATAATCAAGTTTAATCTCAAAGGTATGTGTTTCGTCACTTTAATCTCTCTTAAAGTTCCATTCTTGATGCTACAAATGTGAATTAACAACCATTTTTTCTTCTTCTTCTTCTCTACTTCATGTCTAAGGCTGAAATTTTAGATTATTTACAGTGAATATTGTGTTTAAGTGTGTGCTTGCTTGCTGGTAAACTTGGTTGAGAGGGGGAGTTCTTAATTGTTGAAAACTTTGGGGTTAGATCTGTGTATAATCTCTCTGAAATTGCTATGAAAACCTGATGCTCATCATGTGTTTGGGAAAATGCCCAAAATAAATTCAACTGGGCGAGGCAGCAGACTTTCACGATCACGTTTACTGTTTCGCGATTGGATAGATCTAATTATGCACTATGAACAAAATGCCTTATGCGATCGCATTGACGGTACTGTGATTGCATAGCTTTAAATTCAGTGAATTAAAATATTTGCTTTGCGATTGCATATGTATCTCTGTGATTGCATAGATTCTGCTTCAGCAGTCCAAAAATAGTAGCTCTATAGAATTTTTCCCTAATGCTTTTGATGTTTTTCTTTAGCCTAAGTGCATCATAATATTGTGTATAAAGTACTCGTTCATGCGTTTAACATTTGGTCTCCATTTGTAGGTACTTTGTGTACAAAATGGCCTCATAAAATGCTGATAATATGCAAAATGTGCAAGAATATATTCCCCCAGCTATGAAAGAAGAATATTATGATGCGACGAGATTCATGGCGGCTGAGTGTGAAAGGAATTATGACAAGCTCATGTCAAAGAATGGGGCATCCATTTGGATAACGATGAGGCTAAGATTGCCGGATTTTTAGCGAAGACTGACCGACAATGGATGGATATGCTTTTCTCCTGAACCAATCAAAGCGAACTACATAATAGTTCGTGAATTTTATGCCAACGCCGTGAAGACGAATTTCTAGGGGGATGTATTCACTTTTGCCAGGGGCAAGCCGGTCAGCTTTGGCCCTTGAGATAATAAATGCACACTACGAGCTTCCCAATGCTGATAATGAGATATACAGAGCCAGAGGAAAAGAGAGAGGAACACAATGGTTGGTGGAAAAGCTTCATGATGGGGTGCAATCGACTTAGGAAAGAATCATAAAGGGGTTGATTTGCATGCGTTCACTGTGGAAGCCAAGAGTTGGCTATCTATTATCTGTGCCCGGATTGTGCAAACTAGAAATTAGACAGAAGTGACGCCTGAAAAGGCATTCATGATTACATGCATTATGGATGGCTTACCAGTGAATGTGGGCCAGCACGTCGTGAGTGGAATTGAGGAAGCATGCAATGGAAGGTCTAGAAGCCTATTCTTTCCCTAATTGATCATTCAGTTATGCTATGATGCTAATGTGCTACCAAGCCCGACTGATGTTTAGAAGGACCTTGCCGTAGTAATCTATCCATTTCTTCGAAAAGGGCCAACTGAGAAGAAGAAGACGAAGAAGAAGAGAAGGATTGATGTGCTATCTCCTTCATTTGGGCAGTTAGATGAGTCTGCCGAGGGATCCAGTGGTGCCTCCATAGCTACATCAGGATCACATGACCCCCTAATTCCACTTCCTTATGGACCCCCCACTATGTACCACATATCTCATCAGATCTATGGTGTAGATGCTCATATTCGACAGCTTGTCGCGGGTCTTCTATCACAACCTAATTCCCCCCCCCCCCCCCCCCC
>MU672170.1:469879-505197 GCA_026770625.1 Nicotiana glauca
CGGAATAACGACCATGAATAATAACATCTAAAAATTCTTCTGAAATAGAGTTCTTATGCAATGAACATCTTCCCAAAACCCGGTAGTACAAGTCATAAGCCTTTCTAAGAGTAGTTATACAAAATAAATATATCACTGATCCGAACAAAGGAACATATGGAAATAAGTACAATTGAGGGTGACTCCGAGGACCGCGAATGCTGCTACAGTTTTACCTTGAGTCTCCACCGCGACGAACAAATACTATCAATCAAATACCTGGATCTGTACACAAAAAATGTACAGAAGTGTAGTATCATCACAACCGACTCCATGTGCTGGTAAGTACCGAGCCTAACCTCAGTGAAGTAGTGACAAGGCTAGGACCAGACTACCAAATAAACCTGTGCAATATAGCGTACAAAATAATAGGAGGAGATAAAAATGATGGCAACAATGATCAACCAGCGATATAAATAGCCGGCAACAAGAACACCATAAATGCTTCTCTGCAAATAATAAAATACAAGTGCAATCAATTAATCGAATCCATCAAATATAAATCTTTCGACTATAAATCCTTCAAGTAATAATCTCTAAGACAATGTTCTTTTAAATAAATATATTTTGAATATATTTCTTTCAAATAAATATCTTTCGAATATAATTCTTTCGAGTAAAGGTCACCCTGTGACGCCTCATTTCATACTCATAATAATATAGGTCTCAGCCCACTTTAATATTTTTATGGCATCTCGTGCCCACATTTATATTACAACTGCACGGATAACTCACGTGCAATTAAATAAAACTATAATATTTTCCCCGGCACCTTGTGCCCACATATTTCTATCTCGCATTGCACAACAATATTCTCATGTTACTCAGTTCATAGGGTTCATAACCCAATACAATTAAGAATGTTCAAAGACCCTCATTTACTTAACATAAAGTAGAGTACAACTTCCAAACAAATTAGGAAATCAACAATAGAAGATGAAGTTATTTTTAGAAATCATTTGATAAAGAAAATACCCTTTTCAATTAAAGTACAATATCGAATGAATTATTACCTTTAATACGAGAAATCAATTACCCAAAACATAGTAGCAATTCCTTCTAAGTATTATTGAAGTTTGAAGTATTGAAATGTATATATATGTATAAATGCGGTGAAATAATGCAAACATTGTAGGTTCTAACACGAAGGGTCACAAAAGTAAAGGAATTCAAATAGTTTAAACACTTGAATTGATAATAACAAATAAACAAAGCAGTAGAAAGTGCATGACATCACCATTATAAGGAATCAAAACCCAGCCACTAACAAGAATTCTACCAACTAGTAAACATGAATAGGAGAACGGACCGCACGTACGACGGTTCCTCACAACTTCCAAGCGATAAAGCTCATACAGGTAAGCAACCAACTATCACAATAATAACAAAATAGGAATGCCTCTAAAGGATATCAGAATTTAGTACAATCAACCCCTGACATAGCCATCTTATTTCGCCACGTGTGCAATAATAATATAATAAGAACCGCCTTATTTCGCCACACGTGCATCACAATGTTCCTACCTTTTTCCACCACATGCGCTACCCACACATAAGTATATAACATATCCCGCCTTATTACGCCGCATGTGCAAAACATCAATAACAACAATAGCACGGCAAAGACCTCGTGCAACCCCTCAAAAACTACCGCACGGCCAAGACCTCGCGCATTACAGTACCACTAGCCGCACGGCAGAAACCTCGTGCATCACAGTACCAACAACCGCACGGGAGAAACCTCGTGCATCTTAGTCTCAAGTACAACACAATAAATGACAATCTTTACAGGAACAAAGCAAGGGAAATCAACTCAGGTATTTCCGTTCACCAAAAGAAAATGGTACAACTAACTTACAAGGAATAACCGTAACAGAGAAATACTAAGCACAATAAGAATACACCAAAAGGGCAATTAAATTCCAGAGATACAGCAACATCAATTAATTTCACAATAAGAACCCCAAGGGTCCACAACGAATATAAAACCTCAAGACAACAACAAGGATGGAAAAATAATTCGTCATACAAACATCCCGACAAGGGAACAAATGGTGATAATAACATATGAAGCAACAATAAACCACAACAGAGTCATAGCAGTTATAATACAAGACTCACGGGCATGCTTGACACCAACATATAGATACTCGTCGTCATGCCTATACGTCGTACTCCATAATTAACATGTAGCAAATAAGACACAACTCCTAATCCCTCAATATAAGGTTAGACCAAACACTTACCTCTTTGAAGCTAGGTCGATATTCCAAAATAGCCTTCTTGCTTGAATTGACTTCCGAGAGACTCAAATCTATCCAAATTATTTGTATAACTTTATTAAAATACATCAGAAACAATTTCGGATAATAAAACATTGACTTAAAAATTCACATTAAAAATTCAACCAAAAGTCAATGCGGGACCCACCTCTCAGAACCTAACTTAATTTTCATAAAATCCAAAAACCCATTCCAATATGAGTTCAACCATACCAATTTTACCAAATTCCGACATCGGATTGTTCTTCGGATCTCAAAAAATCATTTTTGAAGTTTCTATAATTTTTCTCCAAATTTTCACCCCAAATCATGAATTAAATGATGAATTCTAGGATAGATTCATGTATTCTAGTAAAATCTGAGTTAGAATCACTTACCCCGATGAATTTCTTGAAAAACCTTCAAAAAATTGCCAAAATGCGAGCTTTGTAGGTCTAAATATCAAATAAAACCCAAAACCCTGTATTTATAGAGTACCCCACGGATTCCACCTATGCGGACCGCACAAAAATGACCGTGGTCCGTACAAAACTAGTGCGGTCCACGCAAAAATGACCGCGGCCTCTCTGGTCTTTAGTATTTTGGCCATACATTTCACTACAGACCAAATGCCTATTATCGTATGTTTTTGAAAACTAGATTCAAATATCTACAACTTTCATTTTTGAATCATCCCCAAATTCCTTGTAGATGAAAACATATGAGCTTCCTAAGTTGGACCGACGACCTGCAGGTCTTCATAACCGCGGCCGCGGTCACTTTGACGCGGCCGGCACTAGGCCAGCATGCACAACACGACAAGGACAGTGCCCCGCGCCAAAACTGCTGCCCACCTCCATTTTCTAAGTTTCGGGATGTCCGTACTCGCTCAAAACTCACCTGAAACACCCCCGAGGCCCTCAGACCTCAATCCAAACGTACAAACACCTCCCATAACATCATTAACACCTAGTCGAGCTTTCGAATCACTCCAAACAACATCAAAGCACCAAATCAACTTCAGATTCAAGCTTAAGAACTTAGAAATTTCAAACTCCATGAACAATGCTGAAACCTATCAAATCAAGTCTGATTGACTCAAAATTTTGCACACAAGTCATAAATGACATAGTGAAGCTATTCCAACTTCTTGAGTTGGATTTTGATCTCGATATCAAGAAGTCAACCCCTCGGTCAAATTTCCAAACTTCGACTTCTCATTTTCGCCATTTCAATGCTAATTAAACTACAAACTTGAAGAATTTTTCGGGCATCCTCCTAAATTCAAAATTACCATACAGAGCTATTGGAATCATCCAAAATCCATTCCAGATTCGTTTACTCGTATATCACCTTCCGGTCAATTTATTTCAACTTAAGCTCTCTTCTTGGAGACTAATTATCTCAATTCCTTTCAAATCCTTTCTGAACATGAACAAATTTCCCCGGCAAGTTACATAAGAACCGTGAAGCATAAATTCAGTAGTATAGGGCGAAACAAGGTTGTACTTATTCAAAATGAGTGGTCGAGTCATTACATTCTCCACCTCTTAAACAAACATTCGTCCTCGAACGTACTAAGATTATTCTGAGGTTTCAAATTTGATGTTTCTACTTTTACACATATACTCATGGTTGATCCCATATTACCGTATTCGAAATAAGTCCGATAATACCGTTTCAATTGAGATTATTTCCTTTATCCATATTTGTAAAGTTTAAGACCAAATTTCTTACATCTCAGTCATTACCATAAAGGTCCGCTCTTCATATCAACACATGATTTTCATATCGATTGGCTATAGCAATCGTGCCTTTGCACCCTCAAATCCGGAGTGTTACATTATTCCCCACTTAGGGTCATTTGTCCTCAAATAATAAGTGGAGACTGTTCTAAACCGCATAATGTAACTTATCTCTTTCTTTGCACATCTTAGTGTCTAAATTTTTCTAACTCCCAATTTTTTTTTCCAGAAATTTCGGCAAAGTTTCCGCTGTAATTGGGACTATCCACCTGTCAGAGTAACACCCAAACAACTCATAACAACACATCCACAGCTCAACAAAATACCACAATGTATATATATCAAAAATACTAATCTCCGCATTACAAGCATTGCTTTATCATAATGACATCTGGGCATGAAACAGATCATATGCATGACCTTAACCTCATCTCTGGTTTTAATAGTTGTGCATAATCGATTACAAAATTGCCAATTAAGTTCATGTTAGCAAAATCTCATTTCAAACCTCTACTTTAATAACAACAAGGCATGAAGACCTCATAACAACTTACACAAATTAATGACTCAAATTTAATGCCACCTGGACACTCACCTTGCAGGCTAAACTCAATAGTTATAATACAAATTTGGCAAATTATGCCCAAAGATATTCATATGACTATTTGCAAATAAGTCCCATAGGCATGACTCCCTATAAGTACTATAGTACAAATTTTTAATTTTTTTCACAAGGGAGAATTTTAAACACATAAATTTTTCACCACAAGGACCTCGTCCTTATATAGTATTCATTGCAGCTTGTAGCTGGGTTATATATCTCACATCATATAAAAAAAATACGAGGATCTCGTCCTCAGCTCCATACCACAAGTAATATGCACATTGTGCCGACTAAAATTTTTAATTTCCTTTTTTTTTCTTCTAAATAAATTCAGTCAAATAAAATCACAACATATAATTAACCCTTGCACCGATAGGGAATAAAATTCGCAATTTAAATCATTTTTTTTCCTGAATCACATCACAACTATTTTTAGTGACTAACACATAATGATAGATATAGCTATCTCCATATAATCTCCCAACAAAAGTATTCACATAAGAAATTTTAAGATCACAAAGCTCACTCATGATTGGAGCATATTAGGAGGGCTCGCATCGATACTCAGAACCGAATCAACGTAAGGAAATTGTTACTTTATAGTATCTCGAGATCGTGCTCGTAACGACACTATCTGGAGTAGCGACCTCAACAATACCATGAAAAATATATCAATAGGTCGGGTCTCCACCTCTTAAGCGCCATCTACCCACCATTCCTCCATCCCTAACTGGCAGTTTAAGTAGAGTAGTAATTGTTATGGAGTACGTGGCACGTCTGTGCTGATGGAATGAATTTCTCCCAAGTCTAGCACAATTTTTCAGGATGTTCCTAGTATCACCATCTTCATAACAACCCACCCGCAGTTCGACTGCTCATACTGAGTATGTACCGGATAAATTAAATAGCCATTGCGGAAAATTTCATGCCACTGGTACATTAAAAGATGACTGCCCCACGCGATTGTTGTGATTAACTTATGCACTACGAGTATACTGAATATGTTTCCTTGACCCCGCTGATACTGAAATGTAGAATTATTAAGGGTGCGGGAATATCTCGAATCTCATCATCATCCCGTTAAATTGTCAGCTCTTGAACATATACAAGTTTTGGAAAACCTTTCAATACTACGTAAATACATCTCCGACCAAAATTGGTATAACATATGATCCCGCAATCAGATCGTTGATAGTGGACTTCCCTCACTTGGTGTGAAAGCATAAGACACGTTCCCGACGATCCACAATACTAACCTTCACCGCTCGTACGATACTAGTCATATAACACCTCAAGCTATTTACGCAGCGATTGTCATCCTCATGATAGTTTAACTTAGTTTCTCCAGTGTCTTGGATACTAGTATGTACTCTTCGCTAACTCTAAATCCCATACGAATCTCATAGTCTCTAATACCACCAACTATCTTTAGATCTACATTCACTTGTAATGATTTTGTAACCAATTAAACCTTCTTAAGATTGTACTCATCAACCAGATGTCAAGTTTTGATGCACCCCCATGCGCATAACTGAAGATCTCTTCGCACTTCCATATCCTCATTATGATAGACACGTGGTAACAATGGTTGAGCAACCAGGGCTCTCTAATAACCCTTTTACAATATTACAAAGCATTAGCGTAGTGCGCAATTCCATACATGAGTGGATGCAAAAGAACCTAAGTTATATGATTCAACCGGAATAAATGTCGCGCGATAAAGAAGGAATGAAGTGGGAATTTTTCCTACTAGTTCTGTTGTCCCTCGAAGATAAGTACAGACGTCTCCGTACCGATCCACAAGACTCTACTAAACTGGCTTATGACATATAGCACCAATGAACCTAGTGCTCTGATACCAACTTGTCACGATCCAATTTCCTCTCCGTTGGGTTTCGTGATGGCACCTAGTCTTCAGGACTAGGTAAGCCTAATAATTTCGGAATAACAACCATGAATAATAACATCTGAAAATTCTTCTGAAATAGAGTTCTTATGCAACGAACATCTTTCCAAAACCCGGTAGTACAAGTTATAAGCTTTTCTAAGAGTAGTTATACAAAATAAATACATCACTGTTCCGAACAAAGGAACATATGGAAATAAGTACAATTGAGGTTGACTCTGAGGACCGCGAATGCTGCTACAATTTTACCTTGAGTCTCCACCGCGACGAACAAATTCTATCAATCAAATACCTGGATCTGTACACAAAAAATATACAGAAGTGTAGTATCAGCACAATCGACCCCATGTGCTGGTAAGTGCCTAGCCTAACCTCAGCGAAGTAGTGACGAGGCTAGGAACAGACTACCAAATAAACATGTGTAACATAGCGTACAAAATAATAGGAGGAGATAAAAATGATGGCAACAATGATCAACCAGCGATATAAATAGCAGGCAACAAGAACACCGTAAATGCTTCTCCACAAATAACAAAATACAACTGCAATCAATTAATCTAATCCTTCAAATATAAATCTTTCGCCTATAAATCCTTCAGGTAATAATCTCTAAGACAATGTGCTTTTAAATAAATATATTTTGAATATATTTCTTTCAAATAAATACTTTTCGAATATAATTCTTTCCAGTAAAGGTCACCCTGTGACGCCTCATTTCATACTCATAATAATATAGGTCTAAGCCCACTTTCATATTTTTACGGCATCTCGTGACCATATTTATATTACAGCCGCACGGACAACTCACGAGCAATTAAATAAAACTATAATATTTTCCCCGGCACCTTGTGCCCACATATTTCTGTCTTGCATTGCACAGCAATATTTTCATGTTACTCAGTTCATAGGGTCCATAACCCAATACAATTAAGAATATTCAAAGAGCCTCATTTACTTAACATAAAGTATAGTGCAACTTCCAAACAAATTAGGAAATCAACAAGAAAAGATGAAGTTATTTTTAGAAATCATTTGAAAAATAAAATACCCTTTTCAATTAAAGTACAATATCGAATGAATTATTACCTTTAATACGAGAAATCAATAAATCAAAGCATAGTAGCAATTCCTTTTAAGTAAAGTACAACTATTGAAGCTTGAATTATGGAAATATATATATATATATATATATATATATATATATATATGTATGTATAAATGCGGTGAAATAATGCAAATACTGTAGGTTCTAAAATGAAAGGTCACAATAGTAAAGGAATTAAAACAGTTTAAACACTTGAATTGATAACAACAAATAAACACAGCAGTAGAAAGTGCACGACATCACCATTATAAGGAATCAAAATCCAACCACTAACAAGAAGTCTACCAACTAGTAAACATGAATAGGAGAACGGACCGCACGTACGACGGTTCCTCACAACTTCCGAGCGATAAAGCTCGTACAGGTAAGCAACCCACATTCACAATAATAACAAAATAGGAATGCCTCTAGAGGATGTCACAATTTAGTACAATCAACCCCTGACATAGCCCACCTTATTTCACCACGTGTGCAATAATAATATAATAAGCTCCACCTTATTTTGCCACACGTGCATCACAATGTTCCCACCTTATTCCGCCACATGCGCCACCCACACATAAGCATATAACATATCCCGCCTTATTACGCCGCATGTGCAAAATATCAATAACAACAATAGCACGGCAAAGACCTCGTGCAACCCCTCAAAAACTACTGCACGGCCGAGACCTCGTGCATTACAGTACCACTAGCCGCACGGCAGAAACCTCGTGCATCACAGTACCAACAACCGCACGGCAGAAACCTCGTGCATCATAGTCTCAAGTACAACACAATAAATGACAATCTTAATAGGAACAAAGCAAGGGAAATCAACTCTGGTATTTTCGTTCACCAAAAGAAAACGGTACAACTAACTTACAAGGAATAACCATAACAGAGAAATACTAAGCGCAATAAGAATACGCCAAAAGGGCAATTAAATTTCAGAGATAAAACAACATCAATTAATTTCACAATAAAAAACCCAAGGGTCCACAATCAATATAAAACCTCAAAACAACAACAAGGATGGAAAAATAATTCATCATACAAACATCCCGGCAAAGTAACAAATGGTGATAATAACATATGAAGCAACAATAAAACACAACAGAGTCATAGCAGTTATAATACAAGACTCACGGGCATGCTTGACACCAACGTATAGATACTCGTCGCCATGCCTATACGTCGTACTCTACAATTAACATGTAAAAAATAAGATACAACTCCTAATCCCTCAAGCTAAGGTTACCTCTTTGAAGCTAGGCCGATATTCCAAAATAGCCTTCTTGCTTGAATTGACCTCCGAGAGACTCAAATCTATCCAAATTAATTGTATTACTTCAATAAAATACATCGGAAACAATTCCGGATAATAAAACATTGACTTAAAATTCACATTTAAAAGTCAACCAAAAGTCAATGCGGGACCCACCTCTTAGAACCCGACTTAATTTTCATAAAATCCAAACACCCATTCCAATACGAGTTCAACCATACCAATTTTATCAAATTCCGACATCGGATTGTTCTTCGGATCTCAAAAATTCATTTTTGAAGTTTCTATAATTTTTCTCCAAATTTTCACCCCAAATAACGAATTAAATGATGAATTCTATGATAGATTCATGTATTCTAGTCAAATCCGAGTTAGAATCACTTAACCCGATGAACTTTTTGAAAAACCTTCGAAAAATTACCATAATCCGAGCTTTGTAGATCAAAATGTCAAATAAAACCCAAAACCCCATATTTATAGAGTATCCCACGGATTCCACCTATGTGTACCGCACAAAACTAGTGCGGTCCGCGCAAAAACGACCGCGACCGCGCTGGTCTTGCTCTGCAGTGACAAGCTTTAGTATGTTGGCCATAACTTTTGCTACGGATGTCAAAATGCCTAATATAGTATTTTTTTGAAAACCAGATTCAAATATCTACAACTTTCGGTTTTGAATCATCCCCAAATTCTTTGTAGATCAGAAGATATGAGCTTCCTAAGTTAGACCGATGACCTGCAGGTTTTCATAACTGTGGCCGCGGTCAATTTGACGCGGCCAGCACTAGGCCAGCGCGCCCAGCGTGAAAAGGACCACGCCCCGCGCCAAAACTGCTGCCCACCTCCATTTTCTAAGTTCTGGGATGTCCGTACTCGCTCAAAACTCACCCGAAATACCCCCGAGGCCCTCAGACCTCAATCCAAACATAAAAACACCTCCCGTAACATCATTAACACCTAGTCGAGCTTTTGAATCACTCCAAACACATCAAAGCACAAAATCAACTTAGGATTCAAGCTTAAGAACTTAGAAATTTCAAACTCCACGAACAACGCCGAAACCTATCAAATCAAGTCCGTTTGATCCAAAATTTTGCACACAAGTCATAACTGACATAGTGAAGCTATTCCAACTTCTTGAGTCAGATTTTGATCTTAATATCAAGAAGTCAACCCCTCAGTCGAATTTCCAAACTTCAACTTCTCATTTTCGCCATTTCAAGGATAATTAAACTACAAACTTCCAAAGAATTTTTCGGGCATCCTCCTAACTTCAAAATTACCATACGAAGCTATTGGAATCATCCAAAATCCATTCCGGATTCGTTTACTTGTATTTCACCTTTCGGTCAATTTATTTCAACTTAAGCTCTCTTCTTTGAGACTAATTGTCTCAATTCCTTTCAAATCCTTTCTGAACCTGAACCAATTTGCTTGGCAAGTTACATAAGAACCATGAAGCATAATTTCAGTAGTATAGGGGGAAACGAGGTTGTACTTATTCAAAACGATTGGTCGGATCGTTACATCTTTCCTCTGGTCCATCTGGTGAGAGAACTTCAATTGGGTCCGGTAAGAAGCCAGTGACCTTGAATGATGTAGTGCTGTAGAAAAAGGCAATCAAAAGCAGATTAGAAGACAAGAGCAAGAGACAAGTAAAAGTTGAAAGGACACATATGAATTTCAAAGAGCATGAGAAGAAGAAAAGTAAGTTTCTGTCAAGGATGATGCACAAGCTGAGTTCATTTTGTGGCTCACATGATTTTGAAGACGATGATGATGGGGATTTGGAGCTCAAATTTCCAGCTCCGAGTGATACAATTTCAAGGAGCACCTCCTTCATTTTATCTTGTTTTGATTAGTTGCATTGCGTACATTGCATCACTTAAGGTTGGGGTGGCTCATATTTGATATATGTTGTAGAGCATTATGTGGAGCATGAACATTTTCTTTATGAATTTATGTGGATTGGTTAACATTGTTAGTTTATTAGTAATGTTTTGTAGAATTAGCATTTGCTTATTGGATATTTTATTTTTCTTGTTTTTTATTTGTGTTTATTTTGGTTTCTATTTTCTATATAGTGCTATTAATTAAACTCCTTGGTTTTTCTTTCTACATGCTTCTTTTCCAAGGAATTTATTCGTGCGGAACCGGGTGATTTTTTCCTATGATGGATGGCGTGACAACTATCTTAAGAGATTAGTCTTGTTTAATTTTTATATATTTTTAGAAAGTGTATAAGTTTTTTATTTTATTTTAGTAGCTAGTTGTGAATAAAGTGGTTATTGGGTTTAATCTTTTATCCATAAACCAATATGTGGCTTGTTTGGTACCAAAATAATTTAAACTTTGGCATATGAAGTTTTGATCTTTAAAATGAAAAATGATTGAAGTGATAATTCTTGTTGTGGCCCTTTGATTCATTAAATAGTCTTTTAGGCTATATGTGATTTTCTTTGGGTTCATTGATTTTAATTGGATTTTGGATTTATATGTTACTCGAGTTTGCATGTGCCATGTGTGGTGAGATTTATTGTGAATTCTTTTGCATCATTTGTAGTCTAGAACTTGCCCGGAATGTGCTTCAAGGAGAAATCTTAGACTAACTTGGTTTGAAAAATGATATTAGGCCTTCCTTGGACCGTTATTGTGCCTTAAATTTTGTACCCTTGTATATTTTTCCTAGTCAATCGCTTTTGAGACTTTAAACTTTTTTTTGGCAATCATGTTACAAGCTTTAGCCCTTGGTTATTTATTGATCTAGCTTTTGGCACCCTGCCACCCTAAGTACTTTGAAAGTGTAAACATAGGCTAAAAATATAAGTTTGGGGGTGAAGGTTGGAAAAGCTGTGATGCGGAAGTTGCTTAAAAGGTGAAAGGTAAATTTAAAAAAAAATTAAACCTTACTTTATTTTGAAAAAAAAATAAGTTGTGAGTAAAGGGAAGATTGTGTATAATGAAAAGTGAAGAAAGGATGTAAAATGTATTTGATGGAAGTGTTCTTTAATTGTTTTAAAGTATAGTGCTTAGGGAGGTTTTGAGTCACTCTTCCAAATTGCGCCATAACTTAACCAAAAGCCTATATTACAATCCTTTAAGTACTACTTGATTTTGAACCAAGTGTGTCTACATTAGTGGAGAAATACATGAAGGGCAAGCCTATGGCATTACTTATGTGCGTTTGAACATCTTTGAGAGAGTGAGAGTTAATTCATTTGAAATCCATGAGTGTTTAAATTGTAATTTATAAGTTGAGATTCTCTCTTAAGTGTTAGGGCACATGAAAATTTTGAGTTGTATACTTAATCCAATCTCCAATTGGGAGGAATGAACAAAAGAAAATTGTTTGTGATAATAAGTTAAATTTTGAAGCTTTAGTGTCATGACTTGGTTGCCACTTTGATTAAAGTAATATTTTAGCACTTGAGTTGAAATAAAATTTGTGAAAAGTTGGTGATTCATATGCTTGGGATTAATTGTTGGTACCAACTAAAGTCATCATATTGTGTTTAATTTGCACTCTTTTGACTTGAAATGATGCTTGGCATGCCATTGAGCTTAATTGATGATTTTAGTGAAGGATGTTCTTAGTCTTTGAATTGTTTGAGGATAAGCAACAGTTTAATTTTTGGGATTTGATAAGTTGGTATTTTACCAACTTATCTCTTCTTAATTCTTAGCCTTTTGCAAGATTTTGATGAGAAGTTAAGGCATGTTCTGAGGTTTATTGGCATATTTCAGGTATCATATGATTTGGAGAAGATATAGAAGTAAACAAGTCAAAAAGTGCTAAAAAGGAAAAAATGGTCCACTGCCAGTGATTACACTATGCGATCGCAGGGAACTGTATGCGATCGTGCAAGTCATCAGTAGCGAAGCAATTCGAACGCGTGTAAAAAAGTGTGAACACGAAGAAGGAAGGTTGGTCATCGGTTGATCAACTGAGCTATGCGAACGCATGACACTATACATGATCGCATAGCTTGGAGAAATCATTCAACGCGAACATAATAGTACATATGCGAACGCATAATGTATTTTTCGGGCAGTTATGGCAGTATTTTAATTTCATGTTTTTAATCCCCGGTCCTTTGAATACACGAACTAGCATATCTTTTGGCATATTTTCAGTCTTAGGGCTAGAGAGAACAAGTTTTGGAAGCTAGGATTTGCACACACACACTTGGGTCTTGAAGATTTGAAGCTTTTGGTTGAGAATTTCTTACCCATTTATGTTTATTTCTTTAATTCCTTGCTATGTATTGTATATCTAAGTGTGTAGTATTTTATAAAATACTTGAATCTTGTTTATGGGAATATTCATATTTAAAGTGTGGATTAAATACCTTGGTATACTTATGTATTGAATGATTTTATCCTTTTATGAAATGAGTTATTGTTTCTTTAATTATTCTTGTTCTTTAATGTTTCCAAAGCGATTAGCTAACCCTAGGACTCGCCCATTAACTCCAAATTAATGTTGGAAAAGATTAATTAACAAAAACTTGAGGTTTTAACCCTCATTTGATAACCAGTAGTTTACTTGGGGTTTGAGGGAAAACCTAGAAAATTGATATTCTTGGAATTTGACCACGATTTTGGGTATGAAATTGAGAGTAAATTATATATTTGAGTTTGTGGGGTTATAGGTACGCTTAATCTTCGAAAACGTTTGGAATTCGGGCACGTAGACCCGAGGGCAATTTTGTCAACTTTTCGATCGGGGTTAAGAATTGTTATAAATTGAATTATACTGAGCACTCGAGCATATATTAATGGATTTGCATAGTTATTGGCTAGTTTTGGAGCAAGTAGCATCGATTCGAGTCTTCGAAAGGGCGTGGAATGCCGGTTATGGATCTTCGGAGTGAGGTTAGTCTCCTTTCTAACCTTGTTAGAGGGAATTGTCCACATAGGTAAAATAATTGATTATGTGCTCCTATTTATGGGGACTACGTACGCACGAGGTGACGAGAGTTTGTTCGTAGCTACTAATATGTGTAAGTTCGGGTAGTCTAGGACCCAAAAGCATGCTATACTTGGAATATCTGTGATCTTATTGACAGTTGAATTTCTTAAATCCTATCAAATTGGTAAATGAATTTATAAGAGGATTAAACTTAATTTTCTTAAATTATTAAAAGAGAATTGGATTTTATTTGGATAAATTTTCCCCGACAAATTCTTAATTTGCTATTTGAGCATGTATTTCTATGTGTATCTACGTCGCATGTATGATTCACGAGCAGGATGATTGTTTATTTAAATTTGACCGCGTCGCATGTATGATTTCCGAGCGGGGTAATAGGTGCATTTATAGTTCGTACCGCTCGACTCTCGATAGTGCACATTTTACATTTATGTTGGATCAAGTTGTACGACCTCGGCATGAGTTGTGCATGTTTGAATTACTTGTCTTGAGATTTATTGATATTGCCATCTTCTCTCCCCGACTTGAGGTAATAGTTAATTAATGGATTATGAATGCGGAGACTTTTAATATAAAAAGAAACTTTTACCTATTTAATAATTCATTTGAATCTACTATTGTCCTTAATAAATCTGTGAGTCATCACTTTTGTAATATTATTATTGGACCATTAGTAACTGTCGAAGCTGCCATCTCGTCTCTATTTATTCGAGATTAGACGGGATACTTACTGAGTACATCTTATTTTCGTACTCATGCTACACTTGTTGTGTATTTTGTTGCACAGGTATAGGTATTTCTACTGGCCTACTGGGCGTAGCAGCATGGGCGACTCGGAGACTAAGTGAGTTGTATTTCCTCGAGGCAACCCGCTGATAGTATAGTCTCTCTCAAAATTGTATTTATTTTTTGTCCCCTTTGTGTTCCGGACAGCTGTTGTACTATGTTCAAATTTCTAGAAATTTTCTCATGCACTTATGACACCGGGTTTTGGGATGGCTAGACAGTATTTTCTATTAATTGCTTATCATTTAATATAAATTTAAGCGATTATCTTTTACTAGTAAATTTGGAGGGAAACCATAGATTTCAAGAGTTTTAAAATGAGAATTAAATTATGTATATTAGGTTGGATTGCCTAATAGCGATGTGCGGCACCATCACGACCCTTAGTGGATTTTGGGTCATGACAATATGGTATTAGAGTACTAGGTTCCTAGGGTCTCACGAGTCATGAGCAAGTCTAGTAGAGTCTCATGGATCGGTATGGAGATATCTGTACTTGTCGTCGGGGGGCTGTAGGACTGTTAGGAGTACTTCCCTTTTTGATTTCTCATCGTGTGATTTGATCCCTGGAGGCTTATGCCTTTAACTCCTTCATATTCAATCTTATGTGACGCGCACCGCTTGTTATAATTCAAGAATTGGAGAATTGTAATGGTACTACCGATGCAGTGCGGGGTGTTTCTCCCTGCATAGTTGTTTGAGCTATTATCATCGCCTCATGGAAGGATATTTGGTAGTTCCAGCTTAGTAGCGGTACTTCTGAGAGCTTTGAGGTTAGGCACAAGTTGCCATGATGCTATGAATGATTGTTCTGCAGTATTGATATGATGGTAGGACGTTTGCCTACGTGTCGGGGCAATGAATGACTTGAAGGGAGGTTTACTCAGTTCATGATAAAGAGATTCAGTATTAGATTCCTGGCAGGGGAAGGGCAATTAGACTAAGAATGGTCAAATGTGGGCTGGTGGAGTAATGAGACTTGGTATTTGCAAGCGTGGTAGAGTTTTCTTCTATGATGAAGTGTCGTTGTCCTAATTGAACGTACTAAGTTCGCCGGTGTTATGATCTCCTACCATTCACCCTTGGGGTAAGCTATAGTGAAATAGTAGTAAAGATGCAGCTTTCATATATCACAGGGTACGGTAGTTCAGGAATGAATCAGTGTTTCTAATGTCGACGGTTCGAGAAAGATGGTCTCCGGAAAGGTGTAAAATTAGCAGCAATTGTGGGTTCAAGTTCCATGAAGATAGATTTTATTTAAGGCAACAATTGAGCAGCAAAGGATGAGGAAGGACATGTGGGGAGTGTTAGGCGGTGGTTAAAATTTCTAGACGGTCAGGTATAAGAAGCAAAGGTCGAGTAGTCGACTAAAGGGATGAGTTTCGCCAAAATGGGAGAGTTTGGGGTGATTTGGGAATTTTAGTGATTGATAATTTGGGCCTACGAATTAATTTGAAGTATAGATTATTATGCGACAGGAGATACGATATAACGGAAATGAGCTACTTGAAATAAAGAAAGATACAGCCCAACTTTGAATTGGAAGGATGTTGTCGCGCAATTAATTGATGTCCACGAGGGGTGAATGGACTTGTATAGCTAGAAAGTGAGACTGGACTCAGAAGGGGCCCTTAATGTCATGGTGATTGCACCTCGTGTAATAGTGTTGGAAGATGTCGGCATGTGAGCGGATCGGCGATCGAATGGTTGGCAAAGCTTCGGCAAAGGGTTCTACTAGCTATATAGCAAAGAGATTATTAGTGCGAATGTGGTTGACGATTCAGAATATAAAAAGGGGTTTTACAAAAAGATTTTGAGAATTTTGATGGTTGATTGTGTAGGGTTATGTCAATAAGAGATAAAGGATCCTGGTGAATTCCAGAGTTGTGAAATAATGGCTTCATGTTAAGTGGGAGAGTCCCACCACCTATGATTAAGGTCGCATGGTTAACTACTTGCGAGGTTTCTTGTTATTAGCATGCTAATGGGTCATTTCAGCTATGGAAAGAACATAAGTAGTAATTCAAGCAAGGGAATTGTTAAAGGTGTGCTATGGTTGGCTTTATTGGCTCATGTTCAGACTTGGGAAAGAATTCAGGATTTACGCCTTGTATAGGTGGGTTTCAAGGAAAATGATTATGTCGAGTGCTTCATTGAGAGGGTATTCATGTGCTAGGAGATTTATGGAAATTATTATATTTTGGGCCAAGTCAAAGCGGGTGGCTCTCAACAACGGTCCTAGTGAATTCAAAGGGACAAGGCATAGTGCCTAGTGATTTTGAGCCTATAGGTATGGTTAAGAATCAAGCCTTGTAGCAGCTTATGAGAATGGGGCACAGAATGTTCTATGGTATTTTGATTTTCAGTGTAGCCTTTGGGAGGTATGAAATGGTTCGTGGGATTTGAGACAACATGGTCTCGTGATTCAAGGTCACTCGAGATGAGTGGATGGAATGTGTTATGTGTTGAATGGAATTATTATTATTTCTAAAACAATCAAGGATAAATTGAAAGAAAATTGATTGACTAGCCATGGTTGTATGGCCGTATTGGTGGCTTGGGCCACTACTTGGAGATTTGCATATTCTACGATTATGAGGATTCATGCGTGCGTCGCTATGGTTCTCTTGGTTTAAGTAAAAAGTTTTTATATTATGAAGTGTTGATCTATTAGTGATTCCGGATTTATGATGACAAATCGTATTCTATTGTATGTTGGAATGTAGGGTACAGTGAGTGGTATGGAGTTCTAAGAGAGGAGCAAGGTCATAATTCGGTGTCAGCAAGGGATTTCACGAGCTCAGATGAGCGGGAAAGTAGTTTTGACGTTTAAAGTAAGTTGGTATTGTCCTCAGTGTCACCTGAAATAGGTGTTTGTGAAAGAGGCTTTGCATCTTAGTTAAGGATTCTTGACCATTTTTTAGCGTTAGTGCGGCTGGTGAGTTATATGTACAGATCTGTTATCTGTTACATTTGTGGGAGCGTGCCCACAGAAAGGTTGTATAAGTATGGCATGTAGCTACTTGATTGGTTGAAGAGTTACGCCAAGTATGCGGATTGTGGTGACATCATAAATTTGAGAATTGGTACCTGTAGTGCACTCGATTTATTGGGTTATGGACTGTGAATGATTACTCTGGTTATAATGGTTATTCTTATGTGTTATGAGAGAAAGGGGAGTTATTATGGACCTTTGAAAGGTTATTAGCCTTGTGCAGTGCGATTAGGACCAGCCTGAGTTATGTGGAGGGATTAAATGTGAATATGGGCGCTATATCAGGCTAGGGGTGTTCATATCAGTAATGCGCTCCATGTGGAAGAGCAGTAAGGGTGTTATTTCATTGTCAGTTATTTCATGTAATGATACATTGCGTTGTGTGAGTTGTGAGACTACTTGGGAAATTGCTTATGTGTTGAGGTTCCGCGTAGAGATGATGCTATGTGAGTAGGAAGGCTCTCGAGATTCAGATCGTATATCCACCTCAGTTGTGCTTGAGTTTTGTAGCCTATGGCACTATATGTCTCCCCAAAGATGGTATTATGCACTTAGAGTGCTTGTGACTGATATTCGATATTTTGTTGTAATGAGCAATTTAGCTCGATGTGTATCTCCTTATGTGAGTTATATAGGCGGATCGGGTTGCACGCCGCAACAATGTGATGTTGAGTACAGTTCCCTATATTTATTTTTTTGTGTTTTGTTTCTTATTTTTCTAAGTAAAACTCATATTAATTGTGTGCCCGTGTTGCATGTATGATTTGCGAGTGGGGTAATTGGATTTCCTTTTCAGAGTTCGTTTTCCTTTTGTATCACGTTCGAATTGGTAGCCTATTGGCACATTGGGTCATCATATGAGACTTTTGACCATGTCCGGGGTGGCTCATTGCCTGATCAGTTCATACTGGGTGAGACGAGATCATTGGACTTAGGATTATTGCAATCTAAATATATGAAATATATTAAAAAGCAAAGATCACTATTTGGTTCAGAAAGAGGTGATGGTTCTTGACAGGAGTATAGACCCTATGGATTGTTTATTCGGTAGTTGGTTATGAAATCCTACACATCTCCTCCTTTGTGGCGGTATTATAAGAGCTACGGCAAGACCTATCTAGGTCATAAGGTGCAATGGGAGCATCAGGTTCGTGGAATTTCGATTTATTCGATCAGAGAATGCTATTGTGGTCCTTTAAGTAAAGTGGTGCAAGGTGTGAATTCAGCTAAGGTATGCAGTCATGTTTCGGTGCTGCGTGTAGTTATTGATACGGTGAGAGCATGTTGGAACAGGCCTGTCAGAGAATTTCAGATGGTGGAATTGGGCTCTAAGGCTTATTTGCTAAAGTGAAAACAAGGATATCTTCATGTCACGACCCATTTCCACAATAGGTCATGATGGCGCCCGACACCGTTGCCAAGCAAGCCAATGCAGAATATTCCCAACTTCTTATGTTAATTTTTGCGGAATTTAAGTGAAATAATTATCCGAATTTGGATCCGAAACCAAAAGTGATAGATAAAAATAAATAACATAATAATACAACCCCAAAAACTAGTCTAGCAAAGTGTGTGCCAAGACCTGGTATCACAAGTACGGGCATCTAGTAAAATATACAAAAGAATATATCTATCCTACTGTATCAGATAAAGAAAGACACCAAAAGTAAGGAAAGATTCCATCCGGCTGCTGAGTGGCATAGGAAGGAAGCAGCTCACTGTGGAAGTCTCTACCACAAGCTCAAGGGCGTGCACCGGACTGGTAACCAGATGTATTTGCCTCAAATCATGTACAATTAAGTACAGAAGCATAGTATGAGTACATAAACTATATGTACCCAGTGAGTATCCCATCTAATCTCGAACAATTAGAGACGAGAGGTCGACTAGATACTCACTAGGGTTGAATAATAGATCGAGGTAATTATACAAATCATGAAGAATCACTAATAAGCAACAGTTTATAACAAGACATAAAAGTCCTACTCTTCACTATATCTCCAGATAACCATTTACTTTTGTTATATTTATCAATTTATGTCGGTCCATAAAAAGGCGATATCAATATTTAAAAACTCTCAGGCAAGCAACAATAGCATGGGAAAATATGCCGAGGTGACGACCCGATCCAATAGAAATAAACAATGCACTTGCCGAGGGTCGACGGTGCACCTATAGATGCATCTATTCATACCGAGGCAATAGGCCCCATCCACAAATAATACGAAATATCAAATATACACACAAGGCGCATCAATAGTCATTAATACGAAGCAAAACTTCAACAATTATACAAGTACATTCTTATTCCCTTTTTAAATCTCTAGCATATCCTAGGTGTTCGTGTTAACAAGATAATATAGAGATTTATATAAAATAAGCATGGTGTGGGTCCAAAGCTACCCGGACAATTAACATAGTAGTAGCTACGCATAGAATCTCGTCACCTAGCGCGTGCGTAGCCCCCGCATTTAGCGACAATTACTCAAATTTTAGTCCTATAGGGACAATTCCCTCTTACAAGGTTTGAAAGGAGACTCATCCCGCTCCAAAGCACACTTCCAATATCGAAAACAAGCCCAAGTCCTCAATTCGGAGCCGAACGATCACAAACTAGTTAAATAAAGTAAGAACTAGTCAATAAAGGCTTACAAGGTCGAATTCTAACTATTTAAATAATTTTCCAACCTTTTCCACACGTTTCCTAAATTCTGACCCCGGGCCCACGTGTCCGTATTTATAGATTTTTTGAAGGAAATTGTTCTCTACAACCTAAGGATCAATAATATATGATTTCTAGTGCATTTCGTAACAAATTTCATGATTAAATCGTAGTTTTATTAAAACCCCAGGGCTAGCTCTAACCCTTTGATTTTACCTAATTTTTAATGTTTGATCAAATTAATATACATGTATTTAAACTAATAATGATTGGAAGTAACTTACCTTGATGTGCTATGTTGAAATCCTCTCTTTAGAAGCTCCCAAATCTCATAAATGGTGTAGAAAATGAAATAAATGGTCTTTGAGTTCGAATTAAATGAACTCACTGCCCCAGCGATTTCTGCTTCTGCGGAGCACTGACCGCTTCTGCAGAAACCGCTCTACGGAATTAGGATCGCTTCTGTGAACCTAGCCCAAAATATTTGGACCGCATCTATGGTCTGGGTCCTACGTCTGCAGAGCCGCTTCAGCGGAAACTGGGTCGCTTCTGCGGTGTGGGCCTAAGGCGACTGGACCGCTTTTGCGGTCTAGGGATCGCTTAAGCGGAACCGGTTATGTGGTTTCAGGGTTACTTCTGCGGTTTCCCTTGGCCTGGCCCTTAGCCGCTTCTGTGATGGACTGCGGTCCCGCTTCTGCGGTTCTAGAACTGCAGATGCAGTTATGACAGAAGCAGCAACTCAGCTCCCTTTTCCAAATTTCAACTTCACTCGAGCCTCATCCGATCGACGCTCGGGGCTCCCGAGCCCCGCCCGAACATACCGACAAGTCTAAAATCACGAGGCAGACCTACTCGAACCCTCGGAACGCTCAAAAAAGTGGTAAATCATGGAATCACCCCCTAAAACCAAATGGATCAAACTATTGAACTTCAAGTTCTTAATTCTCTTCTAACGGGTCAAAACGCCCTTAGACTACTCGGATTGGCACCAAATTTTACGGGCAAGTCTTATACAGCATTACAGACCTGTACCAAGCTTTGAAACCAAAATTCGAGCCCGATACCTAGGGAATCAATGATTACTTAGCTTATTTAATCCTTTAAAACTTCAATTTAATAATTTTAAATAAAAATTTATTACTCGGGCTAGGGACCTCAGAATTCGATTCCGGTCATATGCCCAGGTCCCATATATTCTTACGGACCCTCCGGGATCATCAAATCACGAATCCGGGTCCATTTTCCCAAAAAGTTGACCGAGGTCAAACTTGGTCTTTTAAGAAAATCTTAAAGAAGCAAATGGACATATTTTTACTCAAAACTCTTCCAACTCCCGAACCAACCGTCCTTGCAAGTTATAAATTAGCTAAAGCAAGCGCGGGAAGTTTTATTTAAGGGAACGGGGTTCTAAATGCAAAACGACCAGTTGGGTCGTTACATTCTCCACCTCTTAAACAAACGTTCGTCCTCGAACAGACATAGAAAAGTACCTGGACTGCTGAATAAGTTGGGATATCTGCTCCGCATGTCCTCCTCGGACTCCCTAGTCGCCTCCTCGATTGGTTGGCCCCTCCACTGGACCCTCACCGAAGAAATCCTCTTGGATCTCAACTGGCAATCATGTCTATCAAAGATGGAAACTGGCACCTCCTCATAGCCCAAACTCTCATCTAACTGGATAGTACTGAAGTTCAACACATGGGATAGGTCGGTATGGTACTTCCGAAGCATCGAAACATGGAAAATTGGATGAGCTCCCGATAAACTGGGGGGTAAAGCAAGCTCATAGGCAACCTCCCCAACTCGCCTCAATACCCCAAAGGGTCCAATAAACCTTGGTCTTAGCTTGCCCTTTTTCCCGAACCTCATAATGCCCTTCATTGGCAAGACTTTTAAGAGAACCTTCTCGCCAATCATGAATGATCACACGCCTTCTGATCCGCGTAACTCTTCTGTCTGGACTGAGCTGTGCGGAGCCTCTCCTGAATCAACTTTACATTATCCCAGGCATCCTGTACCAAATTTGTACCAAGTAACTTAGCCTCACTAGGCTCAAACCACCCGATAGGAGAACGACAATGTCGACCATATAAAGCCTCATACGGGGCCATCTCTATGCTGGACTGATAGCTGTTGTTGTATGCAAACTCTGCTAAAGGTAAAAACAGATCCCACTGCTCTCCAAAGTCAATTACACATGCTCTAAGCATATCCTCTAAAATCTGAATTGTCCGCTCCGACTGCCCATCGGTCTGAGGATGGAATGCTGTGCTAAGCTCTACATGGGTTCCCAACTCACTCTAAATGGCTCTCCAGAAATGGGAACTAAACAGAGTGCCTCTATCTGATATGATGGAAACCGGCACACCATGCAATCGGACTATCTCCCGAATATAGATCTAAGCTTATCTCTCCGTTGTATAAGTAGTCGCCACTGGAATGAAGTAAGCCGACTTGGTCAACCTGTCCATAATGACCCATACTGAATCAACCTTTTGCAAAGTCCATGACAACCCAACTACGAAATCCATGGTGATGTGCTCCCACTTCCACTCAGGAATAGGCATGTGCTGAAATAGGCCACCCGACCTCTGGTGCTCATACTTGACCTATTGGCAATTCAAACATCTAGCTACATACTCCACGATGTCCTTCTTCATTCTCCGCCACCATAATGCTGCCTCAAGTTACGATACATCTTCGTGGCACCTGGATGAATAGAATACCTCGAACTGTGGGCCTCCTCTAAAATTCTCTCTCTCAAACCGTCAATATTAGGAACACATAGACGGCCCTGAAGCTGCAACACACCATCCTCACTGATGGAAAACTCCTTGGTACCTACCTGAAGTACCGTCTCTCTAAGAACTACCAAATGTGGATCATCAAACTGTCGGGCCTTGATCTGCCCCAATAACGAAGATTGAGCGACCACACATGCTAGAACTCGGCTGGGCTCTGAAATGTCCAACCTCACAAGTTTGTTAGCCAAGGACTGAATGTCCAAGGCTAGTGGCCTCTCTTCTGCTAGAATGAATGCTAAAGCTACCCATACTCTCTGCCTTTTTGCTCAAGGCATCCGCGACCACATTCGCCTTGCCCAGATGATAAAGACTGGTAATGTCATAATCCTTTAGTAACTCAAGCCACCTGCGCTACCTCAAATTAAGGTCCCTTTGCTTGAACAGATACTGCAAGCTACGATGATCGGTGTAAGCCTCATATGACACCCCATACAAATAATGCCTCCATATCTTAAGAGCATGAACAATCGCTGCCAACTCTAGGTCATGCATAGGGTAATTCTTCTCATGAAACTTTAGATGACACGAAGCATATGCAATAACTCACCCCTCCTGCGTTAATACGCATCCCAAGCCAACGCATGAAGCATTGAAATATACCGTATACATCCCTGATCCAGATGGAAATACAAGAACTGGTGCCGTAGTCAAAGCCGTCTTGAGCTTCTGGAAGCTCTCCTCACAATCGTCGGACCAACGGAATAGGGCACCCTTTTGGGTCAATCTGGTCAAAGGTGATGCAATGGATGAAAAGCCCTGCACAAATCATCGATAATAACCTGCTAATCCCAGGAAACTCCTGATCTCGGTCACTGAAGTAGGACGTGGCCAACTCTTAACTGCCTCAATCTTCTTGGAATCCACCTTAATACCCTCTCCTGACACAACATGCCCCAAGAATGCCACTGACTCAAGCCAAAACTCACACTTGGAGAACTTAGAATATAGCTTTTGTTCTTGCAAGGTCTGAAGCACTACTCTCAAATGCTGCTCGTGCTCCCTCAGGCTACGTGAGTATATCAAGATATCATCAATGAAGACGATAACAAAGGAATCAATATAATGCCTGAATACCCGATTCATCAGATCCATAAACGTCGTTAGGGCATTTGTCAAGCCGAAGGACATCACCAGAAACTCATAGTGGCCATATCTAGTCCTGAATGCAGTCTTCGGAACATTCGAGTCCCGAATGTTCAGCTGATGATACCCTGACCTCAGGTCAATCTTAGAGAACACTCTAGCTCTCTGCAGCTAGTCAAACAAATCATCAATACAATGCAATGGATAATTGTTTTTGATGGTGACCTTGTTTAACTGGCGGTAATCAATGCACATCCGCATGGTCCCATCCTTCTTCTTTACAAATAGCATTGGTGCGCCCCAAGCAGATACACTGGGCCTGACAAACCCCTTTGTTAACAACTCCTCCTGCTGATCCTTCAACTCCTTCGGAACCATACAGTATGGTGGAATAGATATAGGCTGAGTTCCTAGAGCCAAATCAATATAGAAATCAATATCACGATCCAGAGGCATGCCAGGAAGATTGGAAGGAAAAACATCAGCGAACTATCGGACTACTGGCATTGAATCAATCGTCGGAGGCTCTGCGGTGATGTTTCGAACATAAGCTAGATAGGCCAAACACCCCTTCTCGACCATGTGTTGAGCCTTCAGGAAAGAAATAACCCTACAAGGCATATCAATTGTGGAACCCTTCAACTCCAATCTCGGCGATCCTGGCATCACTAGTGAAACAGTCTTAGCATGGAAATCAAGGACAACGTGATATGGAGATAACCAATCCATGCCTAGGATGACCTCAAAACCAATCATATCAAGCAATAGAAGATCTGCTCTAGTCTCGAAACCACAGAAAGTGACTACACAGGACCGGTAGATTCGATCGACAACCACAAAATCACCCACAGGAGTAGACACATGAACAGGAGTGCCCAAAGGCTTAGGAGAAATAACCAGGAAATGAGCAAACAGAGGTGATACATATGAGTAGGTAGACCCCGGATCAAATAATACCAAAGCATCTCTACCACTGACGGAAATAATACCTGTGATGACAGCATCTGAGGCCAATGCATCTGGCATGGCTGGAAGAGCATAGAATCTAGCTGGAGCATCGGCTGTCTAGCCTCCACCTGACTGAGTAGTAGTTGGATGACCTCTCCCTGTCTGGCCTCCACCTCTAGGACGGCCTCTACCCATCTGCCCTCCACCTCTAGGTGGCTGGGCAGCCGGTGCTGAAATCATGGGATGCTGACCCTGCTGCACTACCTTGCCCCGAAGTCTGGGGCAGTATCTCCTTATGTGACCGGGATCTCCGCACTTAAAACAACAGCGCGGGGCGACAACCTGCTACCCTGATGGCTGACCCTGATAACCTATAGACCCGCTGGAAGAAGCCTAGATAGACGGTGGACGACATGAACTCTCCATCATGGCACTGAAATAAAAATCAGAAGGACCCTGGGGACCTGAATACCCACTGGAGGAACACTAAATAGCTGGCGGGCGATAAGAATTCTCTGGCATAGCATTGAAATAGGGGCGTGCTGGAGCCCCCCAGGTAGGCAGTGGTGCTGAAACCGGTGTCCTACTAAGTTGGCCCCTCCCATACTGACCTTTGCCCCTAGCTGGGGTACCTCTGAACCCACCGGAGAACCTAGCTCTCTTATCCTGCTATATCTGCTCTGTACCCCTCTGGCGATATCCCTCAATCCGACGAGCAATCTCGACCACTAGCTGATACTCTGTGCCCATATCCACCTCTTGAGCCATACTAAATCGAATCCCGGGCTACAATCCAGTGACAAACCTCTGCACCCTCTCCGCATCTGTAGGAAGTATCATAAGTGCATGGAGGGAAAACTCACAAAACCTTGCCTCATAGTCAGTCACAGACATCTGACCCTGCCCAAGCTGCTCAAACTAGTACCGCATCTCCTCCCTCTCAGAGAGCAGGATATACCTATCCAAGAACAACTATACAAACTGATCCCAAGTGGTGGGAGGAGAACCCGCTGGCCTGCCAAGAATGTAGGACTGCCACCATCTATGGGCCCTGCTCTCAAGCTGAAAAGTAGTGAACTCAACTACATGCGACTCCAATATCCTCATGTTGTGCAGTCTATACCTGCACCTGTCTATGAAGTCCTGAGCATCCTCATGACGTTCACCCCCGAAGACTAGAGGATGAAGCCTGGTCCATCTGTCCAATAACTTCTGTGGATCACCATCCACAGCTGGCATGGGTTGGGGTGCCACTGCAGCAACTGGCTGAGCCCCATCTGCGGGTAGTGCACCCAGAGTCTGATATACTACAGCTGTATGGCCTAGAGCCTGATCAGTAGGGGTCTGGGCTCCCCCTTCTGCCTGTGAAGTGACTGGGTCTGCTAGAAATATACCAGCCTGAGTCATAGTGTCCATGAACAGTAACTAGCGGCCCATGACCTCTTGAAATCCCGGTGCTGTAATGAAATCCGTCGGGGTAGGCTCAGTTGCGAGCACCTCGCCCTACTCCTCAATAATAGGATCCTTCACAGGATCTACCGGTGGTGCAACTGGAACGGCTCTGGGATGCCCTCGTCCCCTACCACGAGTCGGTGCCCTCCCTCGGCCTCTAGCAAAGGGAGGAGCAGTTCCTCCCGGGTCCAGAAAGTCAGCGGTTCGAGTTCTCACCATCTGTGAGAGAATAGAAGAGGGAAATTTAGCACACTAAGCATTGCACGACAGGAAACAAATAAAGAGTTGTCTTTCCTAATATCCTATAGCCTCTCGAAGATAAATACAGGCGTCTCTGTACCGATCAATAAGACTCTATCAGGTTTGCCCGTAACTCGTGAGACCTACGTGAACCTAGTGCTCTGATACCATGTTGTCACGACCCATTTCCACAATAGGTCATGATAGCGCCCGACACCGTTGCCAGGCAAGCCAATGCAGAATATTCACAACTTCTTATGTTAATTTTTGCGGAATTTAAGTGAAATAATTATCCGAATTTGGATCTGAAACCAAAAGTGATAGATAAAAAAAATAACATAATAATACAACCCCAAAAACTAGTCTACCAAAGTGTGTGCCAAGACCTGGTGTCACAATTATGGCCATCTAGTAGAATATACAAAAGAATATCTCTGTCCTACTGTCCGAGATAATGAAAGACAGCAAAAGTAAAGGAAGATTCCATCCGGCTACTGAGCGGCATAGGAAGGAAGCAGCTCACCGTGGAAGTCTCTGCCATAAACTCAAGGGCGCGCACCGGACTGGTAACCAGATGTATCTGCCTCAAATCCTGTACAATTAAGTAAAGAAGCGTAGTATGAGTACATAAACAATATGTACCCAGTGATTATCCCGTCTAATCTCGAAGAAGTAGAGACGAGAGGCCGACTTGATACTCACTAGGGTTGAATAATATATCGAGGTAATTATACAAACCATGAAGAATCACTAATAAGCAACAGTTTATAACAAGACATAAAAGTATTACTCTTCACTATATCTCCAGCTAACCATTTACTTTTGTTATATTTATCAATTTATGTCGTGCCATAAAAAGGCGATATCAATATTTAAAATCTCTTAGGCAAGCAACAATAGCATGCGCAAATATGCCGAGGCGACGGCCCGATCCGACAGAAATAAACTGTGCAATTGCCGAGGGTCGACGGCGTGCCTATAGATGCATCTATTCATACCGAGGCGATCGGCCCGATCCACAAATAATACAAAATATCAAGTATACACACAAGGCGCATCAATAATCATTAATACCAAGCAAAACTTCAGCAATTATACAAGTACGTTCTTATTCCCTTTTTATATCTCTAGCATATCTTTGGTGTCCGTATTAACAAGATAATATAGAGATTTATATAAAATAAGCATGGTGTGGGTTCTAAGCTACCCTGACAATTAACATAGTAGTAGCTACACACAGACTCTCGTCACCTAGCGCGTGCGTAGCCCCAGCATTTAGCAACAATTACTCAAATTTTAGTCCTATAGGGACAATTCCCTCTTACAAGGTTAGAAAGGAGACTCACCTCACTCAAAAGTGCACTTCCAATATCGAAAACAAGCCCAAGTCCTCAATTCGGAGCCGAACGACCACAAACTAGTTAAATAACGTAAGAACTAGTCAATAAAGGCTTACAAGGTCGAATTCTAACTATTTAAGCAATATCTCAACCTTTTCCACATGTTTCCTAAATTCCGACCCCGGGGCCATGTGCCCGAATTCCAAGATTTTTCGAAGGAAATTGTTCTCTACAACCTAAGGATCAATAATATATGATTTCTAGTCCATTTCGTAACAAATTTCATGATTAAATCTTAGTTTATTAAAACCCTAGGTCTAGCTCTAACCCTTTGATTTTACCTAATTTTTAGTGTTTAATCAACTTAATATACATTTATTTAAACTAATAATGATTGGAAGTAACTTACCTTGAAGTGCTATGTTGAAATCCTCTCTTTGGAAGCTCCCAAATCACCTAAGTGGTGTAGAAAATGAAATAAATGGTCTTTGAGTTCGAATTAAATGAACTCACTGCCCCAGAGTTGGGATCGCTTCTGCGAACCTATCCCAAAATGCTTAGACCGCTTCTTCGGTCTGGGTCCCGCTTCTGTGGAGCCGCTTCTGCGGTGTGGGCCTAAGGCAACTGACCGCTTCTGCGGTCTAGGGATCTCTTAAGCAGAACCGCTTCTGCGGTTTCTGGGCCGCTTCTGTGGTTTCCCTTAGCCTGGCCCTTGGCCGCTTCTTCGATGGATTGATCACATCTGCGGTCCCGCTTATACGATTCTAGAACTGCACATGAGGTTATGACAGAAGCAGCAACTCAGCTCCCTTTTTCAAATTTCAACTTCACTCGAGCCTCGTCCGACCCGAGCCCCGCCCGAACATTCTGACAAGTTTAAAATCACGAGGCGGACCTACTCGAACACTCAAAACAGCGCTAAATCTTGGAATCACCCCCCAAAACCAAATGGATCAAACTATTGAACTTCAAGTTCTTAATTCTCTTCTAATGGGTTAAAATGCCCTTAGACTACTCGGATTGGCACCAAATTTTACGGGCGAGTATTAAACAATATTACGGACCAGTACCAAGCTTCGGAACCAAAATCCGAGCCCAATACCTAGGGAATCAATAATTACTTATCTTCTTTAATTCTTTAAAACTTCAATTTAACAATTTTAAAAAAAAATTCATTACTCGGGCTAGGGACCTCAGAATTTGATTCCGGTCATATGCCCAGGTCTCATATTTTCCCACGGACACTCCGAGATTTTCAAATCACAAATCCGGGTCTATGTTCCCAAAAATTTGATCAAAGTCAAACTTGGTCTTTTAAGAAAATCTTAAAGAAGCAAATGAACATATTTTTACTCAAAACTCTTCTAACTCCCGAACCAACCGCCTCCACAAGTTATAAATTAGCTAAATCAAGCGCGGGGAGTTTTGTTTAAGGGAACGGGATTCTAAAATGCAAAACGACCAGTCGGGTCGTTACACTTCAGATTGACCAAGCTAGGGCGCCCAACTGAGTTGTGGTAGTACGGGTAGGTTCTCGAGGTGTTAAATAGCAATTCCAGACAACCCCAGCATAGTTCCTAGCACATTCGAGGATGAACATATGTTTAAGCCGGAGAGGATGTAACGACCCGACCGGTCGTTTTGAGATCTAGCGCGCCGTTCAGCAATTTGAGGCCATGAGCAACTTCAATTCAGGCACTATGACTTGTACGTGTGGTCGAAATTGTATTTCGGGAAATTCAGAATTGACTTGGAGAGGAAATTCTCGTTTTAGAAGCTTTAAGTTGAGAGAATTGACTAGGATTGGATGTCAGAGTAAATAACCTCAGAATCGAGATCCGAGGATTCTAGTATGTTTGCATGATGATTTCAGACTTGGGCGTATGTCCGGATAGGGTTTTGGATGACCCGGGAGCGTTTTGGATCTTATTGTGGAAGTTAGCACTTTGGAAGAAATTTCATAAGTTTTGGTGGAAGTTCATTTCAGTGTGGAGCCGCAAAAGTGGCCATACGGTCGCAGATGCGGTATTGGAAGAGCTGCGACCGCAGATGCGGTCATTTTGCCGCAGATGCAGGACCACATCTGCGGAAGAGAGGATGCAGAAGCAGAATGGGCTGGGAGCCCTGGACCGCAGAAGCGGCATTTGGGCTCGCACCTGCGGAACCGCAAAAGCGGTCAAGTGACCATAGGTGCAGAAAGTCCTCGAGGTAGTGGGTGTTTTAAAAATCGGGAATTGGCCCATTTTGTTCATTTTGTCTTGGCGATTCTTGGAGGATTTCAAGAGGGGGTTTCATCGTTCAGTGGCAAGGTAAGTTATCCCCACTTATTAGCAGTTAACCACATTGATTATGTATGGATTTTAACATAGAAATTAGTAAAAACTTGGGGTTTGAGGGAAAACCTAGAAAATTGATATTCTTGGAATTTGACCATGATTTTAGGTATGAAATTGAGAGTAAATTATATATTTGAGTTTGTGGGATTATGGGTAAGCTTAATCTTCAAAAAATTTTGAAATCCGGGCACGTGGGCCCGAGGACGATTTTGTCAAATTTTCGATTGGGGTTAGGAATTGTTATAAATTGGATTATAATGAGCACTCGAGTATATATTTATGGTTTTGCATAATTATTGGCTAGTTTTAGAGCAAGTAGCATCAATTCAAGTCTTGAAGGGCGTGGAATACCGGTTATGGATCTTTGGAGTGAGGTGAATCTCCTTTCTAACCTTGTAAGAGGGAATTGTCCCCATAGGTGAAATTATTGGTTCTGTGCTCCTATTTGTAGGGGCTACGCACGAAGTGACGAAAGTCCGTGCGTAGCTACTAATATGTGTAAGTCCGGGTAGTCTAGGACCCAAAAGCATGCTATACTTGGAATATTCGTGATCTTATTGACAGTTGAATTTCTTAAATCCTATCGAATTGGTAAATGAATTTCTAAGAGGATTAAACTTTATTTTCTTAAATAATTAAAAGAGAATTGGCTTTTATTTGGATAAATGTTCCCCGATAAATTCTTAATTTGGTGTTTGAGCATGTACTTCTGTGTGTACTTTCGTCGCATGTATGATGTGTGAGCATGGTGATTGTTTATTTAAATTTGATCGCGTCGCATGTATGATTCGCGAGCGGGGTAATAGATGCATCTATGGTTCGTGTCGCTCGACCCTCGGTAGTGCACATTTTATATTTATGTTGGATCGGGCTATACGAATCATTTGAATCTACTGTTGTCCTTAATAAATCCGTGAGTCATCGTTTTAATAACATTATTATTGGACCATTAGTAAGTGTCGAAGTTGCTATCTCGTCTCTACTTCTTCGAGATTAGGCGGGATACTTACTGAGTATACGTTATTTTCGTACTCATGATACACTTGCTGTGCATTTTGTTACACAGGTACAGGTATTTCTACTGGCCTATTGGGCGTAGCAGCACAGGCAACCCGGAGACTAATTGAGCTGTATTTCCTCGAGGCGGCCCGCAGCTAGCATAGTCTCTCTCAAAATTATATTTATTTACTGTCCCCTTTGTGTTATGGATAGTTGTTGTGCTATATTCAAATTCCTAGAAATATTCTCATGCACATGTGACACCGGGTTCTGGGATGGTTAAGAATATTTTGTATTAATTTCTTATCATTTAATTTAAATTTAAGCGATTATATTTTATTGGTAAATTTGGAGGGAAACCATGGATTTCAAGAGTATTAAAACGAGAATTAAATTATGTATATTGGGCTGGCTTGCCTGACATCGGTATCTGGCGCCAACACGACCCTTAGTAGATTTTGGGTCGTGACACGTTTGCTCAAAATATTGACCAAAGTAAAACTTAACCTTTTAAGAAAATCCTAAAGAGTCAAATGAGCATATTTCAATCCAAGCCCTTCCGAATCCTGGACCAACCATCCCTGCAGGTCGTAAATTAGTTAAAGCAAGCAGTTTTAATATGGGGGAACTGGGTTCTAAAAAGCAAAACGACCGGTCGGGTCGTTACAGAAGTTGCTTGGAAATGTATTAGATAATTAAGTATCGTACATGGTCATAGTAGATCTTTTGTCCATAATGGTTGGAGTGGATGTTCTGTTTAAAGTTAGTTTTAAGACTAATTATAATATTGATGTTTTGTATTTAATGGTTGGGGTAGTTGTGTTTAAAGCAAAATTTTGAGACTAATAATAATTTATCTAATGTATTTTGTGATTTATTAATATATTGATATTACTTGATTCCAGTAAGCAATTTATATAATTTGATGATGCTTCAATATATAAATGTAATTAAAATTGGAACACTTATGGAGTGACATTATAGGGGGGAAATTCAATGAATAGCGAAGGTTATAACTGTCACTATTTAACCTATAATATTGTCTTATTAAATTTGTGGGGGTTAAATAAATAAATTGCGGGAGTTTAGACCTCCGCTATTTTTATAATAAGTGACAGCCAAACTACCAAATTGTGAAGGTTATACCGCTGTCAAATACCCGTCGCTATCTGATAACGGCGTTCTGTCAAAGAACCCCCTGCAAATTGGCTGCGGTGAACATTATTGCGGGGTTTAGGAAACCACCGTAAAAGTATATTGCGGAAGTTTCTGACCGCCGTAATATTGCGGAGGGATTTAGTCGTACAATTTATGACACTAGTCTTAGGGTACGCGCATGTCGCGTGTATCCATATTAATGAAATTAAAATTTAAAAAACTAGTATAATATTTAGAATTTGTAATTGACTTATAAAATAAAACTTAACAAATATATTCCAAGGAATTCAGGAGAATTTAACAATAATGAACAATTGTAAATATTAAATAGAAGAAATAGTCCAACTGATAGAGTGAGAGTGTTAATGGTTGAAGAACTTGTTTCGAGAGAATTAAAAAAAATGATTGAAAAAATTGAGTGTAGAAAAAAAAAACTCAAAATAACTAAATAATATTCAATAATAATAGAAGATGAAAAGAAACAATAATAATAATCAATTACAACTTACTTCGAATATATATTAATCTGTCTCGTCCTTATTCTTTCAGGCATAATTTATTCATCGTAAAATTATAAGTAACAAAATAAGTGGATTTCAAACTTTTAAATATTAGGTAGAATTAATCAAAATTACTACAATTTTGAAATCATTCAAAAATATAAATCTCGTTGAATTTTAAAATGCACATTAATACCTTTTAATTTTGTCGAAAACACCTTCTTCTTTTTTTTTTATAGAATTATGCAACTATTTTGACTTTCTATAAAAAATAAAATGAATATTACTGATATTGTGTCTCTTTGTTTTTTCTCTTAGATTATTCATTCTTCATTCCATTTTATGAAAATATGAAGTTTTCCTTATATAATTGAAAGAAGAATAATAGAAGTCATAAAAAACATACTTTATTATTAAAGGCAAAGTCAGTGAAGTAATATATACTTAATGAATTATTATTTTTGTCGAGTCTTTTTAGTGTTCAGATTTTCAAAAATGAACCTTTTTCTTTCTATTAAATCATTACAAACTCCAGAGTAATTAGTTCATCCGTATTTTGGGTTTCTTTATTTCGTTTCTTAAGATTATTAATTTTTATTTTGTCTTCCAGGTATAACGTTTTTTTCTAGGGCTATAGCTTCTTTATCTCCCTTTTTAATAAGGTAAAAAATTTAATCGACAACTCTTACGTATTTCAATAAGAAAAGATCTATAATAACTGAAATTTTAGTTGATTACAAAGTTCTAATTTAACAGTTATCTTTAAATATAACTAAATGACTATTCCAAAATATTAGGGACTTAGAGCCCGTTTGGACATAAAAGATTTTTTTTTTTTTCCAAAAAAATTTTACTTTTTTTCGAAATCGGTGTTTGTTCATAAAATACAATTTTCACTTGAAGATTCATTTGGAAATTTTCGAAAATTTAAAAACTCAAAAAAGTTATTTTTCAAAATTTTCATTCAAATCACTCACAAAACTTTAAAAACAACCCAAACTAAATTTTATGACCAAACACAACTTTAAATTCAAATATCATTTTCATTTGAAAAAAAATTTCACCATTTTTTAGAATTTTATAATTCTTATGTCCAAACGCCTACTTGATTAAATGATTATTCCTCAATAGTAGGAAAATAATAAAATGACTATTTTGTCTAGTGTGGAGTTTATTTTTAGAGGGACTAAAAAGGCGAATGACGTTTCGCTAAGGATTTTCGTGTTTTTAATATAGTATAGTTATAGATATAGATTGGGGATTTGGCGTATAATTTGATTTGGGCTTGGGCTTATTTTGTTGTTCTACAGAAGTGGGCTACAATTTAACTCCAACCTATTATTAAAAGGAAATTTTCATAAAGCACTATCTTTTAGTAGTAATTAACCATCTATATATACCATTTGCTATATTACGGAATATATATACCTTTTATATGGTTATAAGATATATTTGATGTATTTAAGTTACTGTATTCATGAATAGAGTAGCAACAATAGGCGTGAATCAGGGAAGTCCAGCTAATCAGTTGTTGTATTCGAGTGTATTCGACTGTATTAATGGAGTGAAACATGGGATTACAGCTGGACAGATTATTGTATTCGACTGTATTCACGACATGAAATAGGGGATTACACTTTTTTTAAAAGGGAAAGTGAATCAATTAACATAATAGACTCCTAATATAACTCAACAAACTCAATTATAACATACAAAATTTTGTATTTTCAGTTATAAAAAAGATTCTCAACCGAAAAATATCCCAAAAATATAGTAATCTTTAGAGAAATTATATAATACATCTGAATACATAACTTATATTAATTAAAAAAATTATGAATACATTTATGGCATATAGCGAGATAGTGAATACAATAAAATACATAGAATACAGTAGGATATATTGAAATACATTGAGAAAAAAAGACAGTTGTCACGACCCAAAATCCACTAAGGGTCGTGGTGGCGCCGGACACCGCTGTCAGGCCAGCCAATTAGATTTACCGATTTAAAAATCCTTTTAAAAATATCAAATTCCAAAATTTTCTTTCCATTTTCACAAATAAAGGGTTTTGCTTCAATTCAAATTAACAATAACAATTAAATCACACTTTTCGAAAACCATCCCAGAACCCGGTGTCACAAGTACATGAGC
>MU672170.1:513235-553637 GCA_026770625.1 Nicotiana glauca
ACAAATGGAGTTGGCAGAGATGTTCTTGTTGGGTTTTACCGTGGTTTGAAGATGAGTATATTTCTTATGGGTACGCGAAGCATGGAGTGTGTAATAATTTTTCTTCTAAATGGGATCAATGAAGGTTCTTGACTAGTTGAGTGCGTCGATGTCTGTGGCGCGAAAGGGAGATAAAAGTTCTCATGTTATCCTCATATGGTATGATATAGGCATTATGTTGTGGAGGATTGGGATTTGTGCGTGTAAGGCTCGGTTCAGTTCGGAATGGAAAGTCATTAAATTCTTAAGCGGCATGGGCAGCTGCAGGTGATTTAAGGATCGATCTTCAGAGGATTTGGGTGAATGATCCTCATATGATAAGGAAACGGTGTTGCTAATTATAGTTATTTGACAAGGGTATATGTTTCAGAAAAAGGGCAATATGATTAAGTTAATGGCACTTCGGTAGTGTTGCAGCAATTTCCTTGATAGGTCGACTGTTGATATCTGAGTATGTTTGATGGCATAGGAGAGTTTTAAAATATCTTCGAAGAATGACTGGGAGTTCTCGTGTTCAGGCTATGTAGTGGTTGTGGATAGTGTGTATTGGTACCGTTAGCGGCTATTGGGATTGGAGGCCCGAGTGGGTCCTTCTTTGTTGGTATGTTAGATTTTGTATATGATGCTAAGTTGTAGACTGGTTGTCGCAATGTGAGTTGTTATATACTATTGTGCTATGGGCTATGTCATAAAATGCCATCGGCTGCGTGGCGAGGTACATCAGATTATCTTATAGCAGAGTGGTTGGTATTCCAAAGATTAGCGGACGGCTGGGAAGGATTGCTTTCCTTAATTGGGTCTTTGTGACGGATGTCAGTATAGAGGTTTCTACCATTGATTCAGTTCTGGTATTGAGGGACTCTTTTTCAAATACGTTTTTTGTGGTCGGGCATGTCGCCGGGCGAGATTGTGGATTTCGGTATTGATTCGGTGTCGGGCGCCGTATCGTACGGCTCTAGTATGAGTTATAGTAGTGGAAGAAGCAGCTTAAGGCTTCTTGGCATTGAGTTCGTTGGCAGACCGATGTGGCTACGTATTCAGATTGAGATGGCTTGGTTGGCCCTGATATATATGGTTGAGGGATAGGTTTAATCTCTCGTTATTGAGCTTGTTAGTGATCTAGGGAGATCTATGAGGTGCTCTTTCGGTGCTGTGAGGCGTTATGATTTTCGGATTGTGCTTGAGTTTTGGTAGCTTATAACACTATATGTAGATATTGTTATGCACTCAGTATTTTATTGTAATGAGCAAATTTGGCTCGATGTGCATCTCCTTCGGTGATATATATGTATGGATCGGGTGGCACGCCGCCATGGGTATGTTATCTGGATCGGGTTGCACTCCGCAACAGTGTGATGTTGAGAATAGTTTTACATATGTTACTTTATATGCCTTGCTTCCTGGTTTCTAAAGAAAGTCCGTATTGGGTGTTGCTCGGCGAATGGCGCATCGGTTATGTCCTTTCAGGATATAGGGGTGTATATTACTTGCTTCATCGTAGGTGTGATGGATTGCTTGGTTTCAGACACCAATCTGTGCGTGGCTGTCTACTTTTGAGCATGGTGACTTGAGGTGCTTCATGTGTAACAGTGTTTGGATAAGATCGCGCATTGTAGCGAGGTTACGTGAAGATTAGACCCTTCAGGGTAGATACAAGTATTCTATTTCTATGATGTGGGACGGGGTCCCAGCCTTGTGTTGTGATGGTACTGAGGAATTTGAGTTACAGCTCTTTTGTTTGAGTCATTTGTCATATTTGAGTATGTTCAGACCGCCCATCATTGGTGCGCGGATTATGCAAGTTGTGGCTTAGACCTGTGATGAGGTGTCATATCACCAGAATGGTGTGTTGAATTCGAGGTGATCGTTGGAGTCATTAATAAATGCCAACAGATGTGATTTCAGCTGATTAGAGGGTCCATATTGAGGTTTGGCCCGGAAATCTGTTATGGTATTAGTCAACAAGGAAGTGGCTTCATGTATGGGTGACCTGAGGAATGGTTACGGTTTATCGCGTGTGTTATTTATCATTGGCAGTATATGAAAGTGATGGAATAAGACTTTAGCTAATAATAGGTTTCTATCAGTATATGGTTATTGTGGACAGCTGCTGTGAATAGAAGTTAGCATTGCAGGTGCTGGATTATGTGGTATATCATGTGATTTCATTTGAGGATGCGAGTATGGGTTATTACAGCTGGTTCGGGACTATTCAAAGTATAGGTGCGAGGTTTGATCGTATTGATGGTTTCAGAAGTGAAAAAGTAGTTCCGTGAATTATGGGCTAGACTGGATTGGGTAATTTCAGCCATGTTGTGTTGTCGGACGTATGTAAGATAAGGTGACGAGGGATCACCCCGGGTATATGCTTGATAAGGTCATTTAGCTATTGGTTGGCTTCTAGGACAACTCTGGGCACGCTCGAGGATGAACGTTTGTTTAAGTTGGGGAGGATATGATGACTTGGCCCGTTGTCACGTGAGTTACCGCCCCGATTTCCCCATATTTTGTTGTTCTATGCTTCAATATCAGTATTTGAATGAATCGGATAGAATTGAGTTGGTTTAAGTTGGAAATGAGACACTTAGTCTCTTAGAAGAAAGCTTGTTTTGGAAATGTCAACCGGAAGTTGACTATATAGTTAGAAGGCTCGGATGTGAATTTCGGTGATTTAGTTAGCTTCAGGGGATGATTTGTAACTAAGAAGTGAAATCGGAATTGAATTTGGAGTTCCGGTGTATAATTAGGCTTTAATTGGCGAAGTTGGAATTTTGGCAAATTCCTGTTGATAGGTGAGATTTTGATCCGAGGGTCGGAATGGAATTCCGAGAGTTGCAGTAACTTTGTTAGGTGATTTTGGATATGTCTGCAAATTTTCAGGTCATTCGGACATCGTTCGGTCGGGTTTTTGAACGAATATGCAATTCGGAAGTTTTTAAGAAACTTAGGCTTTGATTTAATGAAAATTGAGGATTTTGAGGTTAACGATAGTGTTTTGATGATTCGAACAAGTTTGAATAGCGTTATAGGATATATTGGTACTTTTGGTTGAGGTCCCGAGGGCCTCGGGGTGAGAACGGGTGTTAAAACGAGAAGTTTTTGAATTTGGCTTCAGGTTTGTTTTTGCTGTCAGCTGGTATTTCTGCTTCTGCGGAAATGGACCGCAGAAGCGGTTCCGCAGAAGCGGATGAACGAGCGCAGAAGCGAGTTTTGGCTTGGGTTGTGATGTTCCGTAGAAGCGGAACATGGTCCGCATAAGCGGGACCGCAGAAGCGAAATTTGCTGTGGACAGAATGGTTTTAAGTGTTATTTCATCCGCGACCCATATCACTTTTCCACCATTTTTACTCCGCCAAGAGAGCTTTTTGGTCGATTTGAAGAGGGTTTTCGACGGGTATTGATTGGAGGTAAGTCTCTTGACTTAGAAACATTATTTATTTGAAGAATCAACACTTAAATTCATGAAAGTGGGTTGAAATTGTGAAGAACTGGGGCTTGATTTTGAAAAATAAATTTTTGGGATTTGAAAGGCCATTTGAGTTCTGATTTTTGATAAAATTTATATGTATAGACTCGTGGCGAGACGAGGAATCCAGTGATGTAAATTTTGGAATTTTTCGAGGAGTGGGCCCGGGGCTCGGGTTTTGCCAACTTCGTGTTTTTGAGTATTTTTCGAGTAATTTCAATTGGATTATGTTCCATTAGCCTATTGTAATGTATTCGTTGTGGTTTTGACTAGATTCGACGCGCGAGGAAGCGGATTCGAGAGGAAAAGGCATGGCGGACTAGTTTTGTGGCCTGCTTGAGGTGAGTAATAGATGTAGATGATGACCTGAGGGTTTGAAATCCCGGTATATCACACTGTGACGCTGTATTGAGGCGAGACACATACTCTACTGTGAGTGCGAGGTCGTTTGTGGACGGGACTATGGCTTGGTCTGTCCGAGAAAATGTCTATGTTGTGTTATATGCCTAGAAATTGGCTAGTATACATCCTACTTGGATTGTTATGAGCATATTTGGGCTGCGAGCCAACTATTTGGATCCCTTAGGGATTATTATCACTGCTTTCATGATATTGAGCATGTTCCCATGATATCAGTCCTGAGTTAAATATTGTCTAAAAATGAATAGAAAACTTCTAAGGCTTTAATCACTTACATTATAATACCTGTTAAATGGAACTGAAAATGGTAATTGATTGTGCCCGTGTGGCTTGCTTGCATATATATATTTGGACTGATTGTGGACCGGGCTGCACGCCGCAGCGAATGCTACTATGTCATTGCGTTTGGGCTGTAGGAGCCCCTCCGGAGTCTGAACCCCCACAGTGAGCGCGGATACCCAATGGATCGGGCTGTACGCCGCAGCGTTCATGTACATTGCATTGCATTCATACATCTATACCTGCCTGTGTTATCTGTCATTAATTGTTGTTATTACACTGTTAAATATGTAGGAGTATTGGTTATAGCTTTGCATTGTTGTATTTCGGGTTTTCTTACTTTCGGTTATTATATATGTCTATTACCACTGAGTTGGAAGTACTCACTTTACTCCATGCACCATGTGTACAGATCCAGGTATCCCGGGAGTTTAGCTGAGCTTTTGCTGACTTCAGAGTTTATTCGGAGTTGTCGAGGTAGCTGCCTGACGTCCGCAGGACCCGACTCCTCCCCTATCCCCTGTTATTTGATTTTTCGCGTATTTTAGACTATGTATCATTACAGTCTTATTATATTGTACCTGTTAGAGGCTCTAGACTCATGATCCCCAGGTCTTTGGGAGTATATTCAATATTTCATGATATTCAGCTTAATCTTTTAGTTTTATTGTTGTTAATGATAATTAAATAACTGATTTTGAGTTTCATGCTCGGGTTGAGAGTATAAATGGTCGGGCTTGCATAGCAATTGTGTTGGGCGCCATCACGACCGGGATTGGGGTCGTGACATATATATATATATATATATATATATAGAGAGAGAGAGAGAGAGAATAAAATATTAGTATAATATATTTTTAAATATTTATTTAAATTTGTCAAGATCTTTGTTTGTTAACAATTTAATAATGTCGAGTTGGTTTAGTCTCAGTTTAACTATTTTAAGTTAATACCAAACCAAACAAATTATGATTGGTTTTCTTTTTCCACTACCAAACCAAGTCAAACCAAAATACTAACGGGGATTTCTTTTGATTTGACTCGGTTTGTCGGTTTGGTGCAGGTTATCATTTTCGTTGTACACAGTTTCCTCCTATAACCGGCATATTCAACATAATTAGTTTTTTCTTTTTTAACGAATATGATATTATATTAAAAGATAAACATCCAACATATTACACAACATTTGTTGTACCTTGCAACGCATCATTATTTCATAGGGCAGCCAACTTAGTACAGGCAGTAGTAGAAGCATATTTTACAGAAAAAACATCCTCTAGATTCTTTTGATTTTTTTATCGCCAGTTCGGGTGGGGTTGCCAAAAGAGTGTTTTTATTTATGTTGGTCTGCAGTAATGCCATTCTTACCAATGCATATGCCACCTCATTTCCTTGTCTGAAGCTATGCCTGAGTACCATCTAACCCTTCTCCCTTGCTTGATGCATCAACCACCTGCAATCATATATTAATTTTGTGTAAGTAGGGTAATCATTTTCTATCATGTTAATAACTTCCGATGCGTTTGTTTCTATTTTTACTGTCACCAAGTTGTGCTCTATTAGTGCTTGGAGAAATTCTTGCAAATCTTGAAGCTCCACTTGTGTTATTGAGAGGGTTGCAATTTTTTTATAGAATGCCATAATCCAGCTCCTTGAACTATTTCTTGCCACGCCACCTATTCCATCTTGGCAGTTGTTTCCACCGAATGCTCTATCTATATTAAATTTGAGCCATCCTCTTAGTGGTTTATACCATTTTATTTTAATAAGTTTTCGGTCATTCTATTCATACCTTTTTCTGTGAGCAGATTGTATTCTAATGCACGCCTTGTGATTGAATTTCAATTCAGGAAACAGCTAGTACTATTATGGTTATTGTGGTTTTTATTCATCCAAATTGTCCCAATTGCAAACGAGAAAATGCCATCCCACTGAAGGTATTTTTGATGAAAAGTGTGGCTTGATTCCTTGATTTAGTCTATCCAGTGATTAGGGGATGTAAAATAGTTTAAGAAAATACCATATTCCCTTCAAATGTGTTTATAGTGTCACATTCCTAGAAAATGTGATGGATTATTTCTTCGTGATGCTTACAAGTAGGGCATATAGGGTTAATATTAATCCATATTTTAGCTAGGTATACCCTAGTGGGAATCCTATCATGGTAGCATTTTCATATAAATTTTTCTATATTGTTGGGACAACGTAAATTCAAAATTCGATTATAATCTTTTAAGCAATTCTCATTCTTATCAATAATTTTATAGCAGGACGAGGTTGAGAAGATATCATTTGAGGTAAGGCTCCTTATACTGTGGCTATTACCAATAGATGGAGAATTATAGGTGACAATAGCATTAATCTTGTTTATAATGCTAATTGGTAGGTCAAAAGATAAGTGAGAGAAGTCATATTTGTTTCAATTCCTTAGCCTACCAATAGTCATTTATCTTCGTTAAGGTTTAAGGGTCCTTCAATAGCTTTTTAGGATTTGTTACATTTGTAATCCAGTTTGATTCCCAAATGCTAAGAGAGGTATTTTTATTAATGTCCCATCTAGTCCCTATATTACAGTACTACCATCCCCTCAAAATACTTTTCCATATAAAGGAAGGTTGATTTTTATTCTTATTATTTGCATATTTACTAGCTATGATTTGTGTCCATAAAGAATTAGTATTAATCAACCTCCATGCTAGACTAGTAAAAAGTGCCAACGTTTTACTCTTAGCCTTTCTGATTCCCAAACCCTCCCATGCTTTTGTCCTTGGAACGGAATCCTAGTTAAGGAGATGAATTTTTCTTTTTTCTAGAGTGGAGTTCCATATAAAATTCCGTTGTACACTATCAATATCCTTTAGGGTTTTAGTTTGGAGCAGCGAATATTGCATAATATGATTTGGAATATTATTTAGAGTGGATGTAACTAGAGTACATCTTCCTACCGTATTTAGCCATCTTGCTTTCTAACTTCCCCATTTTGCTCTCATTTTATCAACCAAAAATTGGTAGTCCTTAGGGTTCGGGTTTGAATTAACAATAGGAAAACCTAACTAAGTACCAAAATTATCGCTAAGCTTGATATTGATGATTGATGATAATTCCATTTTAGTTGCTTTAGTGCAGTTTGGAGAAATAATTAATTTGAATTTTATTTTATTAATTGCCTGACCTGAAAGTAGGCAGAAATCATTAAGGCTTTCTAAGATTGTAAGAGTTGTTTTGGTGTTAGCTTTGCCTGTTAGGGTTATATCATCGGCAAAGAATAAATGAGATAGTGTGGGGCTTCTAGGGATAATTTTGAATGCATCCCATTTCCTAATGTCAATTTTGTGACAAATTATTTTGGAGAGCATTTTCATACACAAAATAAAAATGTATCGGGACATTGGATCATCTTGTCTAATACTCCTTGTGGGGTTGAATGATTCTGATTTTGAACCATTAACAAGGATGGAGTAGTTCGGAGTAGTTATGCAAGACATCAGATTAACAAATAATTTATTATCTGTCTTTAAAAACAAATAGTGATGATATTTAACATGAAATCTCCTTTCCGTTTTCTTTTTATTACTTTGCTTTTTCATTGTGATGATATAGAGTTGTTGCACCTAACACAATAGTGAAATAGAATATTTCTTTTTTCAATTTCTTTCTAGCGGGGGCGGCCTAATTAGTTATGTGGCCTAAAGCCAAACTTTATTAGGGGCCTTAACTTTTTAAAAAAGAATTATTTATTTATTTGAAATCTATTTTTTCTAGTGTTCCTTAGATACAAAGTTATTAATAATTTTCTTATAATCAATAACTCCTAATAAGTCTTTCTTAATTTACAATATAGTTAATACACTTAACCTTTCTTGAGATATTGTTGATCTTAGGTAAGATTTTATTAATTTTAAATTTAAAAATTTCTTTCAACTGAAGGGACGGTAACAAGAATTATCAACATTATTTCATAAGCAATATAGGCATTGGAATAGAATCAACTCTTTTTATTTGATTGAGTGTATCAATTAAAATATTTTCTTCTAATTGTATTATTTTTCTTGATATTTTTAATTCCGAAATATAAACTATCAATATCGAATTGATTATTAAGGCAATATTTTTTAAATTTCCATCATCCAGTGATTTAATTTTTAACAGTAAATAGAAAACCAAAAATATTTTTATATGCTTCGAATTGTTCAATCTATTTTGAAGTGAAAAAATAACCTTGTCTACTATGTATAAAGTTATCAACTCCAAAGGACTTTTTCCAAAGATTTTGAGATTTTATTATCAACATTTTCATCAAATTGTTACTTCTAATATATCATACGTTTCTTACGAAATTCGAGTTCGATATTCATTTCGAGTACAATTTTCATGGTAGAAATTACAGCAGTTGTAAATCCTAATTCTCTATAATTGCTAAAGAAAGAAATCAAACTTTTTCACTTTACAGAACCTTCTTTTAAACTTATACATGACATAATGGGTATAACAAAAAATGGGGTCCCCACAAATATGGGGCCTAAAGTAATTACTTTACTTGCTTTATGGAAGGGCCCTGCTTTCCAGATACAATGAAATTCTGCTCAGACTAATCTTCACAAAATGCTGTTCTTTTTCTTTATTCTGAACCAAAAGCCACAGGCAACTTTGTGACACTATAGATTGTCCATAACTTTTTCAAATACCTACTGGCTACTAATATGTATTAGCTTTTTCACTTCATGTGGTTCTTGTTTTGCTCCTCCTGAATGTTTGATACCAATTTAATTTCTTCTTTCAGTGGGACAAAGTTGATGATAAGTACGCAGTCAGTTCACTTTGTGTTGCTGCAGTGCTACTACTATGGAGCTCCACGGGAGTGATCTCGGTACTGTTACATTTTAGCTACTAGTAGTATATATTTTCCAGCTTAGGAACTTTAATTTGGTTTCCATTTTAGTTCAACTATTGCAAAATATTACAATCTTCACAAAGGACTTGATTATTTGTTGCAGGCTATTGACAGGCTTCCTCTGATTCCTGGTGTTCTCGAGCTTGTATACGGGTAAAATCAAGCCGTTGAACATATCGGTTTTTTTATAAGACAAACGGAGCAGGAACATAATCGTAAGGAATCGGAATTTGAGTGAGGAGCCTCTCGTATTGGGATTCGAGCAAAACGATTGCCCTCGGAGGACTCAAAACCACGTGCAACGATCCGACCGGTCGTTTTGAGCTCTAGCGCGTCGTTCGCTGTTTGAGGCCACGAGCATCTTCGCTTTAGGTATTATGACTTGTACGTGTGGTCGGGGTCGAATTTTGGGAAGTACAAAGTTGAATTAGAAAGAAAATTCTCATTTCGAAAGCATTTAGTTGGAAGAGTTGACTAAGATTGGATTTTAGAGTAAACGGCCTCGGAATCGGGATTTGAATATTACAGTAGGTTAATTATCACGATCTGGATTTTTACCTTCGTGAGTCGTGATGGCGCCTACTAATACGAGTTAGGCAAGATAATTAATAGCACAATTTACCCACTTTACCCATTTTATATTCATTAATAATTTCAAAGTAATAACATTTAAACAGCGAAATTTAACATAAGCGAAAAGAAACAATAAGCTATATGAATATGAATATCTAATACAACTGTTTGAATTTCGACTACCCAAACGGTCTAAGAGCACTACAAATAAAGGTCTAAAAGAAGTAAATACGACATCGTCACTACAAATGCATGAAACAAACATGAATAGTAGATGGAAGGAGACGCCAAGGCCTACGGATTCCTACAGAACTACTTCGGATCGCCTGATGATCAAGAATCAGCAATCTCACTGCGGTCTGAAGTCCACAATACTGGGGGCTGCACAAAAGAGTGAAGAGTATAGTATCAACACAACCGACCCCATGTGCTGGTAAGTGTCTAGCCTAACCTCGACGAAATAGTGACGAGGCTAGGACCAGACTACCAAATAAACATGTGCAGTTATATAATAAACTGTGGAAAGTAAAGCAAGAATAAGCAAGTAAATATAGGAGGGGGAAACATGCTGCGGGAGGGGGGAGGGTATACCGGTATTAACAGTAAATTCAGAGTACCAGTCTAAGGGCAACTTAGAATTCACAACGAACAAAAGAAACTAATATCCAAAATAAGCACACTTGTATCAATAATTATTGCGGCACGCAACCCGATCCCAATATATAACAATATTGTTGCGGTATGCAACCCGATCCATATCATTTATCATTATTGCGGCTTGTAACCCGATTCATATATAATATTATTTCGGCGTGCAACCCGATCCACATATAATATTATTAATATTTTTGCGGCGTGCAACCCGATCCACATATAATATTGTTTCGGCGTGCAACCCGATCCACATATAATATTGTTGCAGCGTGCAACCCGATCAACATATAATATTATTGAGGCATGCAACCTGATCCACATATAATATCAACAACAATCATAATAAAAGTTCCGACAAGGGATCAATAAGGTCTTTACTATCCCGACAGGGGATTTGACAGCATGAGTAATTACGTCCCGACAAGGGAAAAACAGCTATAACCAAACTTGTTACAATATTTGACTACCTTAGCTATAACCAAACTTGTTACAACACCTAACTACCTCATCTATAACCAAACTTGTTACAACACCTAACTACCTCAGCTATAACCATAACCCTTACCTACATAAAGAATCATCAACCAAAGTTTTCGTAATATCAAATAATAACACAATGCAAGGGAACCACAACTCAACAATAGCCCAGCAAGGGGGCAACATAATAATCTCTTCTCTTTCTCACTTTTACTTCACGATTCACTTCCCAACTCGAGCCATTGCTCTAGAGGTTCAATTACCACTTATACTTTCACAATTCATCATACAACTGGAGCTAACGCTCCTCAACATTCATAGGTGACAATACTTTTTACAACTTTACAGAACAAATGGAAATTTTCACCAAGGCATGAATAATACAACGAAGTTATGAAAATAACAAAATAAGACCCACAGTCATGCTCAAAACCAATGTATAGATACTCGTCACCATGCCTATACGTCATAGTCAACAAGAAACAAATAGCAAATAGGACACACTCCTAATACCTCAAGCTAAGGTTAGACCAAACACTTACCTCGAACTTTCGTGGCCAACACAAGCCTCAAACACCGCCTTTCCATTCGAATTCGGTTCTAAATAATTTGTATCTAGACATAATCGACTTCATAATATCAATAAACGCTAAACAATCCAATTCCAATGCTTAATTTTAGCTTTCTAATCATAAAATTGACCCCGGGCCTGCTTGGTTAAAATACGAGGTTCGGACCAAAATCCGATAGCCCATTCTACCACGAGCCCAAATATATAATTAGTTTCAAAATTTGACCCCAAAACGAGATCTAAATCATAATATATAAAAAGCCCTAACTCTACCCAAATTCTGAATTCTCTACCCTTAATTACATGATTTAAGCCTAGAAATCTAATAGGTACTAATGGAAATATAAGAAAATAAGTCTAAGATTATACCTATGAATTGGTGGTGAAATCCCTTTAAAAAATTGCCCAATTTGGATTTGAAAAGAAGAAGTTATGAAATTTTGGCTAAATCCCGTTTTGGTTCTGTTTTAAAATCACTGGACAGTCCTTCATCGCATTTGCGATAGGCCTGTCGTGTTCGCGATGAAGCCAGCTTAAGTGGCCTTCGCGTTCGCGTTTCCAGGCTCACATTCGCAGAGCTTTGGCTTCTCAAGCCTACGCGTTCGCGGGCTAATGGCCGCGTTTGCATTGCACAAAATGGTGAACCCCTCCACAGGCCTTTAACCTTACACGTTCGCGAGTGCAAGGACGCATTCGGGAAGGGTATTACCCCCTCTATCTCGCGTTCGCGTCATAAGCTTCGCGTTCGTGGAGATGAAATCTTGCACCTGGGAGATTTTCCTTACACGTTCGCGAGAGGGACCACACGAATATGAAGAGTAAAATCCCTGGGCACTGAACAACAAAAAGCTGCAACTTTTTGAGTTCCAAAAACCTTTCGAAACACATCCAAAACACACTCGAGCCCTCGGGGCTCAAAGCCAAACATACGTACTAACTCAAAAATATCATATAAACTTATCCGTGTGATCAAATCGCCAAAATAACATCATTAACATCAAATTAAACCTCAAAATCAAAGAACTATATCAAACTTCTTAAAATATCAAATTTTTAATTTAAGGTCCGATTTACGCCAAACGGATTTCGTTCCCTACCAAATTTCACAGAATCATCTTAAATCATATATAAGATCTGTACCGGGTGCCGGAGCCAAAAACGGGCCCGATATCATTGAGTTGTAATCAAAATTCTTTCCCAAATCCTTTAAACAATTTCAGAAAACAATTTTCTTTATATATTCATTTCTCGGGCTTAGGACCTCGAAATTTGATTCCGGGCATACGCCCAAGTCCCATATTTTCCTACGGACCCTCCAGAACTATCAAATCACGGTTCTGGGCCAATTTACACAAAATATTGATCAAAGTCAAATTAACTCATTTTATAGTCAAATTTATCATTTTTCACATATTTTCACATATAACCTTTCCGGCTACGCGCCCGGACTACGTACGCAAATCGAGGTGATGCTAAAAGAGATTTTAAGGCCTCGGAATGCAGAATTCAATTTAAAAACAAGTGATGACCTTTTGGGTAATCACATTCTCCACCTCTAAAACAATCGTTTGTCCTCGAACGGACATAAGAAGGAAGTACCTGAGTCAGGAAAAAGACGGGGATAATGGCTCTGCATATTGGACTCGAACTACCAGGTCGATGCCTTAGTAGGCTGACCTCTCCACTGAACACGAACATAAGGAAAACTCTTTGATCTCAACTGACGAACCTGCCAGTCTAGGATAGCTACCGGCTTTTCCTCATAAGACCAACCCTTGTCCAACTAGACAATGCTGAAATCTAACACGTATGATGGATCGCCGTGATATTTCTAAAGCATGGACACATGAAACACTGATGCAATGGAGATAAGCTCGGGGGCAATGCAAGTCTATAAGCCACCTCTCCCACTCGATCAAGAATCTCAAACGGGCTAATGAACCTAGGGCTAAGCTTGCCCTTCTTCCCAAATTTCATCACGCCCTTCATAGGCGACACTCAAAGTAATACCCGATCACCGACCATGAAAGCCAAATATCGAACCTTGTGGTCGGCATAACTCTTTTTCCTGGACTGAGTTGTACGAAGCCTATCCTGAATAGTCCCGACCTTGCCCAAGGCCTCCTGAACCAGATTCGTATCCGTACCTGACAGCCTAGCCTCTCCCGGCTCAAACCATCCAACCGGAGACCGATATCGCCTACCATATAAAGCCTCATAATGAGCCATCTGGATACTCGACTGATAGATGTCATTGTAGGCAAACTCCGCTAAAGGAAAAATTGATCCCACGAGCCTCCAAATTCAATGACACAAGCTTGGAGCATAGTCTCCAAAATCTGAATAGTCCGCTCGGACTACCCGTCCATCTAAGGATGAAATGTTATGCTCAACTCAACCCGCGTGCCCAACCCTCGCTGAATTGCCCTCCAGAAACGTGAGGTAAACTGCATGCCCTAGTCCGAAATGATAGACACGGGTACACAATGAAGGCGAACAATCTTTCGGATAAAGATCTCAGCTAACCTCTCAGAAGAATAGGAGACTACCACTGGAATGAAATGCGCTGACTTGGTCAGCCTATCAACAATGACCCGTACTCCGAGTCTGCGAGAGTCCAATAAAAAATTCCATAGTGATCCCCTCCCACTTCCACTCGGGAAGCTCAATCCTCTGAAATGAACCACCGAGCCTCTGATGCTCGTACTTAACCTGCTGACAATTCAAAAACCAAGCCACATACACAATGATATCCTTCTTCATTCTCCTCCACCAATAATGCTGCCGCAAATCCTGATAAAATCAACTCTCGGAGTCCATCCACATTAGGTGCACAAACTCGACCCTACAATGTCAAACTCCATCATCACCCAAGGTAATCTGCTTGGCACCTCCGTGCTGCACCGTGTCTCTAAGGACAAACAAATGAGGATCATCATACTACCGATCTCAGATACGCTCCAACAATGAAGAACGAGTGAATGTGAAAGCTAACACATGGCTTGGCTCAGAAATATTCAACCTCAAAAACTGATTGGCAAAAGAATGAACATCCCAAGCAAGTGGTTTCTTACTGACCGGAATATAAGCAAGACTGCCCATATCAACTAACTTCCTACTCGAAGTATCGGCCACCATATTGGTTTTTCCCGGATGATATAAGATGGTTATATCATAATCTTTTAACAACTCCAACCACCTCCTCTACCTCAAATTTAACTCCTTTTGGTCGAATTAATACTGAAGACTCTTGTGATCGTGAACACTCCACATGCCATGCCATACAGATAATGCCTCCAAATCATCAATGCGTGAACAATGACTGCCAACTTCAAATTATGAACCGGATAGTTCTTCTCATAAATCATTAACTGTCGCGAAGCATGGGCAATGACCTTGCCATCCTGCATCAACACTGCACCAAGTACGATACGAGATGCATCACAATAACTGTGTAGGGCCCTAAACCTGTGGGCAAATCCAACAGCGATGCCGTAGTCAGACCTGTCTTGAGCTTCTGAAAGCTCGCCTCACACTTGTCCGACCATCTAAACTAGGCACCCTTCTGGGTTAACCTAGTCATCGGGGTTGCAATAGATGAACACCCCCTACGAACCGACAATAGAAGCCTGCCAACCCCAAAAAACTTCAAATCATTGTAGCTGATGTTGGTCTAGGCCAGTTCTTGACTACCACAATCTTTTTTGGATCAACTTGAATACCCTCTGCTGGTACAACGTGACCCAGTAATACAACTGAACTCAACCAGAACTCACACTTCGAAAACTTAACATACAACTGACTATCCCTCAGAGTCTGAAGAACCACTCTAAGATGCTACTCATGCTCCTCTCGGCTTCAGGAATAAATCAGAATATCATCAATGAAGACTATCACGAACGAATCCAAATAGGGCCTGAACACTCGGTTCATCAAATCCATAAAAGCTTCTGGGGCATTTGTCAATCTGAATGACATCACCAAGAACTTATAATGTTCGTACCGAGTGCGGAAAGTTGTCTTAGGGACATCAGATGCCCTAATCCTCAACTAATTGTAGACAGATCTCAAGTCAATCTTCAAAAATACTTTGGCACCCTGAAGCTGATGAAATAAAACATTTATAGTTGTAATTGGTTATCACCTCACCACGCTATCAAAACATTTATAGCTGAGTAAGCTGCTCCCAAGTTAAAGAAGGTGATCTGGATGGTCTGGCCAAACAGTAATCCCTCCACCAAGTCTTGGCGGATCCAGACAAGCGAAAAGTGGCAAAATCTATCCCATTGGTCTCAACTATTCCCATGTTCCTGAGAACCTCATGACAGCCGTCTAGAAAATCCCAGGGATCCTCAGAAAATGCACCGCTGAAAGAAGTAGTGAAGAGCTAGGTGAAACCTATCCAACCTCCACAAAGCCTCCAAAGACGTAGCTAACCTATCACCGATCTGAGTTGCTGTTCGGCTGAAAAAGCGATATGTGACCTCGCTAAGCACGAAAGGACAAGAGTAGGGGTTTCAATTTAGCACTGAGAGAAAAAAATCGCACGACTAGAAGAATGTATGTGAAATTTTTCCTAAATTTGTAGCCTCTGGGATAAATACAGACGTCTCCGTACCGATTCCTCAGACTCTACTAAGCTTGTCTCTGAAGTGTGAGACCCAAGTAACCTAGAGCTCTAATACCAACTTGTCACGACTCGGATTTCCCACCCTCGGGAGTCATGATGGAGTCTATAATACGAGCTAGGTAAGCCAATTAATAGCACAATTTACCCTTTTTACCCATTTTATATTCATTAACAATTTCAAAGTAATAAACAACAGAATTTAACATAAGAGGAAGGAAACAATAAGCTATCTGAACATGAATATCTAATACAACTGTTTGAGTTTCGATTACCTAGAACTGGTGTCACAGTTTCACAAATGGTCTAAGAGCACTACAAATAAAGGTCTGAAAGAAATAAATACGACACCATCTCTAAAAATGCATGAAAGAAATAAGAATAGTAGATGGAAGGATATGCCAAGGCCTACGGACGCCTATAGGACTACCTCGGGTTGCCTGATGATCAAGAACCATCAATCTCACAGCGGTCCGAAGTCCACAACACTGGGGGCTGCACAAAAGAGTATAGAATATAGTATCAGCACAACTGACCCCATATGCTGGTAAGTGTCTAGCCTAACCTCGACGAAGTAGTGATGAAGCTCGGACCAAACTACCAAATAAATATGTGCAGTTATATAATATACAGCGGAAAGTAAAGCAAGAATAAACAAGTAAAGATGGGAGGGGGAAACATGCTGGGGGGAATACCGATATTAACAGTAAATCCAGAGTAACAGTCTAAGGGAAACTTAGAATTCACAGCGAACAAAAGAATCTAATATCCAAAATAAACACACTTGTATCAATAATTATTGAGGCGCACAACCCGATCCCAATATATAACAACACTATTGCGGCGTGCAACCCGATCCATATTATTTATCATTATTGCGGCACGCAACCGTATCAACATAAAATATTGCTGCAGCGTGCAACCCGATCCACACATACTATTATTGCAGCATACAACCCGATCCACATATAATATTATTGCGGCGTACAACCCGATCCACATATAATATTATTGTGGCGTGCTATCCGATTCACATATAATATTATTGTGGAGTGTAACGCAATCTACATATAATATCAACAACAATCATAACAAGAGTTCCGACAAGGGATCAATAAGGTCTACACTATCCCGGCAGGTGCTTCAAGAGCATATGTAATTACGTCCCAGCAAGGGACAAACAGCTATAACCAAACTTGTTGCAACATCTAACTACCTTAGCTATAACCAAACTTGTTACAACATCTAACTACCTCAGCTATAACCAAACTTGTTACAACACCTAACTACCTCAGCTATAACCATAATCCTTACCTACATAAAGAATCATCAACCAAAGTTTCTGTAATATCAAATAAGAGCACAATACAAGGGAACCACAACTCAACAATAGCCCAGCAAGGGGGCAACATAATTATCTCTTCTCTTTCTCACTTTTACTTCACAATTCACTTCACAACTCGAGCCACTACTTTAGAGGTTCAATTATCACTTATACTTTCACAATTCGTTATACAACTGGAGCTAATGCTCCTAACATTTATAGGTCATAATACTTTCCACAACTTTATACAAAAAATGGAAATTTTCACCAAGGCATGAATAATACAATGAAGTTATGAAAATCATAATATAAGACTCACGGTCATGCTCGACACCAACGTATAGATACTTATCACCATGCCTATATGTCGTACTCAACAAGAAACAAATAGAAAATAGGACACACTCCTAATCCCTCAGGCTAAGATTAGACCAAACACTTACCTCGAACTTCCGCGGCCAACTCAAGCCTCAAACACCGCCTTTCCTTTCGAATTTGGCTCCAAATAAATTGTAACTAGACATAATCGACTTCATAACATCAATAAATTCTAAACAATCCAATTTCAAATGCTTAATTTTAGCTTTCTAATCATTCTTCCCAAAAAGTCAAAAAATTGACCCCGAGCCTGCTTGGTCAAAACATGAGGTTCGGACTAAAACCCGATCACCCATTCATCCACGAGCCCGAATATATAATTAGTTCCAAAATTTGACTCCAAAATGAGGTCTATATCATAAATATATTAAAAGCCCTAACTCTACCCAAATCCCTAATTTTTTACCCTTATTCACATGACTTAAGCCTAGAAATCTAATGGGTGTTAATGTAAATTGAAGAAAATGAGTCTAAAATTACATACCTATGAATTGGTGGTGAAATCCCCTTTTCAAAATCGCCCAATTTGGAGTTGAAAAGAAGAAGTTATGAAATTTTGGCTAAATCCCGTTTTGGTTGTGTTTTAAAATCACTGGACAGACCTTCATCGCGTTCGCGATAAAGCCAGCTTAAGTGGCTTTCGCGTTCGCATTCCCAAGCTCGCATTCCCGGAGCATTGGCTCCTCAAGCCTATGTGTTCCCGGTCCAGTAGCCGCGTTCGCGATGGACAAAATAGTGAACCCCTTCCCAGGCCTTTAACCTTACGCGTTCGCGAGTTTATGGACGCGTTCGTGAAGGGTATTCCCCCCTCAGCCTCGTGTTCGCGTCTCAAGCTTCGCATTTGCGAAGAAGAAATCTGGCACCTAGGAGATTTACCTTACATGTTCGCGAGAGGCACCACGTGAACGCGAAGAGTAAAATCCCTAGGCACTGAACAACAAAAACCTACAACTTTTTGAGTTCCAAAAATTTTTCGAAACACACCCGAGCCCTCGGGGCTCAAAGCCAAACATACGTACTAACTCAAAAATATCAGATGAACTTATCCGTGCGATCAAATTACCAAAATAACATCATTAACATCGAATTAAACCTCCAAATCAAAGAATTATTTCAAACTTCTTAAAACATTAAATTTTTCATTTAAGGTCTGATTTACGCCATACGGATCCAGTCCCCTACTAAATTTCACATAATCATCTTAAATCATATATAAGATCTGTACCGGGTGCCAGAGACAAAATACAAACCGGATACCATCGAGTTTTAATCAAAGTTCATTCCCAAATCCTTTAAACAATTTCAGAAAATAATTTTCTTTAAAAATTCATTTCTTGAGTTTGGGACCTCGGAATTTGATTCCGGGTATACACCCAAGTCCGATATTTTTTTACGGAACGTTAAATCACGGGTCCTGGTCAGTTTACCGAAAAGGTTGACTGAAGTCAATTAACTTATTTTATAGTCAAAATTTATCATTTTTTATAGATTTTCACATATAAGCTTTTCTGTTGCGTGCTCGGACTGGGTACATAAATCGAGGTAATGCTAAAAGAGATTTTAAGACCTCGGAATGAAAAATTCAATTTAAAAACAAGTGATGACCTTTTAGGTAAGCACATTCATATGATGATTTTCGACTTGGGTGTATGATCTGGTCGGGTTTTGAATAATTCGGGAGCATTTCGACGCATATTGTGGAAGTTAGCATTTTGGAAGAATTTCATAAATTTGGGTTGAAGTGCATTTCAATGTTATCAATGTTCGTTTGGATTTCTGAGTCTGAGAATAGCTTTGTATGGTGATTCTGGTATTAGAAGCGCGTCCTGAAGTGGATTTGGAGGTCTGTCGGTCCTTTTGGAGTCGTTTGGCGAAAGTTAGAAATTTGAAAGTTTTCAAGAAGTTTGACCGATGGTAGAATTTTTTATATCGGTGTCGGATTCCGATTTCGAAAGTTAGAAAAGGTCCGTAATGTCAAATGTAACTTGTGTACAAAATTTGAGGTCAAACGGACATAATTTAGTAGGTTTCGGTATCGAATGTAGAAGTTGAAGTTCTAAAGTTTATTACGCTTGAATTGGAGATCAATTCATGGTTTTAGTGTTATTTGATGTGATTTGAAGCCTAGAGCAGGTTTGCATTATATTTTTAAATTGGTCGGTGTGATTGGTCGAGGTCCTTGTAGACATCTAATTTTTGACCTGTCAATTGTTCAAGTTATTCCAATATTTTTTACATATCTATTTGAGGTTATATTATTTTTTATAAGATTTTGACACACACACAAATACACACATACACACTATATATATATATATATATATATATATATATATATATATATGCTTCGATTTTATTCATTATTATTACCATTATTTTGGTTCAAGAAGTTTTAGTATTTTTATAATGTATTACTTTAATTCTACTAGGATTTTAATTTATTTATATTCATTTTTATTTTAGTATAATCTTGAAAATATCAAAAATATCTTTATGTCATAGTATAGGTGGTCTTAGTTAATTAAGAATAATTTCACAATTTTTATAGTATATTATTTTAGAAAAGGAATTGATTTTTTTAGCCTCGTAGAATTACAAGGCCGCTTTTAAAGGCATTTTTACCTCAATTTGAGGCCCAAAATGGGATCTTTTTTAGCCCAAATTTGGGTAGCCCAATCCCATAACCCCTTCAACCCATCAGACCTCCAAATCAGACCGACCCCAAGACCCGCGCCCAGCCGTCTGACCTGCCCCACTCCCTTTTTTCATTCCCAGTCGTTTATCCCACTCAGATTCAATGACCTTAATTAAACTTAGCCCCCATATAAAACCACAATTAGAACCATCATAACCTTAAACCTAACCCTAACTACCCAACCAAAAATGGCACACCCCCTCCCCCCACTCTCCGTGTTGCCAACACCCCAAAACCTACCGGAAAGGTCATTTTTCCGGTGTCCATGTGCACCGATCCCCTATGGTCCACTCCCCCTTCCTTTCATTCTGCCTTCCATGTAGCAAAATCCCAACGAATATCATCATTATTTTAGCGTTTTCTTGCTCTCTAAGTTTTAATCGAATAAATGAAGGTCGTAGATTGAATCACAGTCAATTAAGACCCTCTATTTGTTCGATTTTTGAACTATAAAAGAGAGAAATTAGTAGAGGATTTTAGGGTTTTCAGAGAAAAAGAAGGTTTGAGAAAGAAACTATGGTTCTTTCTTTGAGATTGATATTCTCGGATTTTCCATTTTTCCTTTCTTTCTTTTCGATTTTTAGAAGAAAAAAAAATACAGAAAACATTTGTGTTGCACCGTTCCTTTGGTTTTCAATTTCTGGTGGTCAAAATGAAGTTCAGTTGAGATGAGGTTCACTTTGCCGATTCGAGATTCCATCCTCGTGTTTGGAATTTATGCTATTTTCAGTTTGATTGTGGTTGCGATTCATATTCTGTACGTGTAACAATTGGAGATTTGAATATTATGGAACGCAATTCAGGTCCTCCTCTTCTCTGTTATTTGCAACATTACTTTTATGTGGTGTGATTGAATTATATTGCTGGCCTATTCTCTTAGTTTTTTGTTGATTTCATATGTGTAATGGTTGATTCCATATGTATATGATTGTTTAATTTCTTCTTGACTTAGTTTATGTTGTGTTGAGTGTGTTTGCTTCAGTCATATCTCCTAGCAACACTTCTGTTATAGTTGAGTTTAAGGTATTTGCATCTTTGCTATTCATGTGCCTTTTTCCTTAAGCAGTTTGAACAAGAATCTGTAGAGCTTTTCCATAAAGTTTTCTAGTTTGAAGTAAAGCAACAACATGTGTTCCATTAGGAGTTGAATGATCATCGCTTTCGACTGTGATTAAATTGTTAAAATTTTCTATGAAGCTTAGTAAATTTGTTTTTAAGAGGAATATGGTAGTAAATGATTCAAGAATTGAAATATGAAGTTTATATAGTAGGTTTGCTTTTATTTAAATGAATACTTGTGTTGCAGTTTCCTTCTTTTTTTCTTCTAAAAAGTTTATCTGCATAGTGTTTTACTAAAATATCTTTAACTCATTCAAATTCCTCTCTGGTTCCATATTATATCTGTTAAGAATAGTATAGTAGCCTATTAGAAATTATGTTCGAAATCGATTTGTATCTGTTGGCTTATTCTTTCTTTTCACTTGGCTCAAACATGTGATGAATTTCAAGGGAATTTTCCTTAGTCACTTAGATTGTCAAGCAAGAGAAATCACCTGTTCACTTTGAGATATATGCGTTACTATTTCCTTTCATGATTTAATCAATCAAATATCTTGGATGTATGTTCTATTATTGTTCAGCCAAGTTTGCATTACTAGTTTCTTATTTTTAAATGTTAGAACTTTGTAGCGGATAGAAAATGAGGGGTATAGGTAAGTCTCTTTTCTAACCTTTTAAGAGGGAATTAACCCCATAGGTGAAATAAATTAATATGTGCTTTTAAATGTGGGGGCTATGTACGCACGAGGTGACGAGAGTCCGTACGCAGCTACTAACTATGCCTATATCTGGGTAGCCTAGGTTTACAGCATGCCTTGTTGATATTACCGTCGATTTATGTTTATAGTTTGCCTCGCGAAGAAGTAAGATTTAGGTTGAGCAATTATTGTCTTGAAAGAATTGAATTTTGAAGAATCTAAGATTTAAAAGGTTTCATTTGAACTTTGTAATTTCGAAAATATTTGAAGAATATTATAATAGCTTAAGAAATCTATGGGTAGCCGCGTCGCATGTATATTTCGCGAGCGGGATAATTTACTCAAAATGTTTCAAGATGAATTTCCATTATTTTGAAATGAATCAAGAAAGAGGTATGACTTAAATATTAAATTTATATTTGACCGCATCGTAGGTATGATTCGCGGGGGGGTAATTTCCTAAATTTATATTTGAACTCATCGTATGTATGATTTGCGAGCGGGGACCGCGTCGCATGTATGCTTCGTGAGTGGGGAAATAGATATATCTATGGTTCGCGCCGTTCAACCCTCAACATTGCACATTTTACCTTTATGTTGGATCATGCCGAATGTCCTCGATGGGAATTATGAGTGATAATATAACTAGAAACCCTGTTTTTAAAAATTTGTATGAATTCATTGTTGAGAGATCATTTATTTTAAATGAAGGAATTGTTTTGGGGTTCTTTAATATTGATGAAAGAATTGTTCAACTATTTTCTTGTTCCGAGTTTTTGTTGCTATCTCTATAATTAGAATTCTGTATTATCATATAGTTGGACCACTAGTAAGTGTCGTAGTCGGGCTCTCGTCACTACTTCTTCGAGGTTAGATTGGATACTTACTAGGTACGCCTTATTTCTTCACTCATACTACACATGTTGTATATTTTGTTGTACAGGCATATATACATTTAGTGGCCTTCCGGATCTAGCGGCTTAGTTGACACGGGGACTTAGGCGAGCTGTATCTTATGTGCGATCCGCAACCAGCAGAGTATCCTTCAGAGTATTGGTATTTTCTTTTATGTCAAAAATTTATATTCCAAACAGTTGTATTTTATTTTACTCCTTAGTAAATGCTCATGCACTTATGACAACGAGTTCTGGGATGATTATGGGGTACTTAGTATGGATATTGTAAAATGTTATTATTATTCTGTAAAGTTCATCTTTTACCAGTTATATTGAAGAAAATTCATGATTTCAGAAATATTAAAATGAGAACTTACTCATTATTTGATGTTGGCTTGTCTAACGGTGGTGTCCGGCTCCATCACGACCTTTAATGGATTTATGGGCGATCGTCACACCACGTCCTCTGGGTCCGGTTTGAACCTCGAAACTTTGGAGAACAGTATCAAACGACCGCACACGACTAATGATGGGTAGTGATATCCGCATCCAATAGGATATCACGATGTGAATTTCGACACGTATCGGTAGAAGATGAGTGATTAATTAGCAAAACGGAAGATTTTTACCCTTCTTAGAAATATAGTTAAGGTAAAATTTTCCTACTATATAAAGAGCAATTTTATTATTCGTATGGAACATTGTAACATGCATATTAAGGTAATATACTGTTATTCTCTATGTTATTAAAAGTGATTACTTTTATTCATCAGTTCATAAGTGTGAGCTCAAGATCGAAGGCAGGCACTTCGTTAAGCTGCAATCAAGTTTGAGATCACTCTCATTACTGGTTTGAAAATTTATCACTTCTTTTATCTGTTCAATCTAACTTGTATTGAGTTTATCCACATATCCTTAAAACCACTTATAAATTCAATTGTTATCCATTTTTAGGGTAAAGAGTTTGGCGCCCACCGTTGGGCTAAGGATAATAGTGACAATATGAATGCTGAGTCAAAATCTAAATTTGCTCAATTTAACGTTAATGTTGAGTCTGGCCATCACGGCAAGAACAACAATAGATTGCCCAACAACGAGGCTCCTCCTGGTGACCCCCAATGGAGTCTCAGTCACAAACCCAATCGATGCTAACTCCCATGTAGCCAGCGATTCTAACTTGCCCACCAACCTAGAAAACAACGTCGTGGAGGAGTCAGGTCGGTAGTCAGGGATACACACGACGGTGAAGGTGATGGGATCAATTTGCGGGTGATCTTCGAAATTTTACAAGCTCAACAGGTGGCGATGGTGATAGCCTAGTTAAAGGACCAAAGCCGCGCTCCCAACAAAGTTTAGCCCAAAACATCCCAGGAGAACACCCGAAGAAATGAACGAACCTCATAAAGGACGGTTGAAGCTGAAGTCGGGGCCAGCCCCGAAATAATAAAGATGCTTGAGGAATTGACAAAGTGGGTGGAATCGGGGGAAACGAAGACTGAAGCCAATGATACAAAGGTGGAGACTTATAACTCTAGGGTTGATTAAATTCCAGGAGCACCACTGATACTGAAAGGCTTAGATTCTAAGAAATTTGACCAAAAGCCCTTCCCTTCCAGCGTAGCTCCGAAACTAATCCCAAAGAAGTTCCGTATGTCCGAAATCTGAAGTGCAATGGAACAACCGATCCAAATTAACATGTGACCTCCTACGCGTGTGCTTTCATGGGGAACGACTTAGAAGATGATGAAATCGAATCTGTCCTATTGAAACTGTTTGGAGAAACCTTGTCAAAAGGAGTTATGATATGGTATCAAAACTTACCCCCTGATTCTATTGATTCGTTTGTTATGCTTACAGATGCCTTTGTGAAGGCGCACACCGGGGCCATCAAGGTCAAGAGCCGGAAGTTAGATATTTTCAAAATAAAGCAAAGAGATAACGAGAAGCTCAAGGAATTCGTATCTAGATTTCAAATGGAATAGATGGATCATCCTCCCATCACAAACGATTGGGTCTTCAAGCATTCACCCAAGGTCTTAACTCCCAAAGTTCATTGTCTTTGCAGAAATTGAAACAAAATTTGATAGAATACCTAGCAGTAACTTGGGCCGACATCTATCACAGGTACCAATCAAAAATCAGGATAAAAAATGATCAACTCGGGGCCCCTTTCGGATCCGTCTATCCCGTCAGAACTAGTGATAGAACCAAAAGTGTAGTCGATAATGAACCAAGATCGAACAAAGATCGGTATCAACCATATAACAGAGATCGATGGGGTAATAAGCCCAGACGCAACCCCGCGATGAGTGAAAAAAATGAACAATCAAGGCCACAATAGTCGGTGAACCGTGAGTTACAACGGTTTCGACATGCCAATCGGGACCAGGGAGGCATTGAGATTATTGAAGTAAAACTTCAATGTCGATGCTTCCAGCATCGTATCTGCCATCGAACACATTAAAGATGCCTAATGGCCTCGACGATTGCAGTCCGATCCTGTTTAAAGGGACCCCAAGCTTATATTTAAGTATCATGGCACTCACAACCATAGGACCGAAGACCGCCGAATTCTAAGTGAATTAGTAGCCCGGTTAATTAATAATGGGCACCTCCAAGAATTTCTAAGTGATCGAGCTAAAAATCACTTCAGAAATAGGGACTCCAACTAGTAGACCGAGCAAGAGTAACCCTAGCATGTCATTAAAATGATCATTGGTGGAGTCGACGTCCCCTTGTGGCCAATGCTAAAGCACACTAAGGTATCCATTATAAGGGAAAAATGGACTCGAGATTATATACCAAAGGGGACCATATCTTCCAACGATGAGGATGCCGAAGGCATCGTGCAACCACATAATGATGCTTTGGTAATTTCTGTATTCATAAATAAATCTCGAGTTAAGTGTGTGTTAATAGATCCAGGTAGCTCACCGAATATCATCAAATCGAGGGCCATGCAGTAGCTGGGTCTATAAGACCAAATAGTGCCCGCAGTAACGAATGCAACATGGCATGTGAAACTACTAAAGGGGAGATAACCTTGCTGGTAAATATCGCCGGGACCATTCAGGAAACAAAGTTCAATGTGATTGAAGGTAACATGGGATATAATGCTCTATTCAAAAGGCAATGGATTCAAAACATGAGGGAAATACCCACGACACTACACCATGCATTAACATTCCCCACACTGGGAGGGATCAAGATAGAGTACAGAGAATAGCCGGTTGCAAAAGAAATGTTTGCACTCGATGAGGTGACCCCAGTATCACGCTCTCGACATCAAAGAACCCGGAGTCGGTTAGGAAGGAAGAAACTAAATAGCAATCACTGACACTGGCCGTGATCGAACCGAAGAAGCGGGAGGCAAGGGAGGATGATTACGGAGGTCCTAGGTCGTTCATAGCCCCTAATAATTCTGATGCCACCAAATCGATGGCCGAGGAGCTGGAACAAGTCATTTTGATTGAACAGTTTCCCGATTGGAAGGTATACCTGGGCATGGGGTATACCCCCGAGCTTAGGAAAAAACTCATTAAATTGCTTATAACTAACTTGGATTATTTTTCTTTGTCCCATTTAGATATGATAGGGATCCCACCAGAAGTAATCACTCATAAGCTAAGGTTGGACCCAAAGTTCCACCCGGTTAAACTAAAAAGAAGGCCTCGATCCAAATTTGAGCATGCGTTCATCAAAGACGAGGTATCCACACTCCTTAAAATATCTTCCATTGGGAAGTTAAGCACCTGGACTGGTTAGCTAACGAAGTAATAGTACCTAAAAAGGAAAATAAGTTAAGAATGAGTGTAGATTACAAAGACTTGAACAAGGTGTGGCCCAAGGATTCTTTTCCTTTGCCTAACATCGATCGCATGATTGATTCAACGGCCGGGCATGAGATAGTTTTCTCGACACCTATTCGAGTTTAACCAAATTTGGATGGACCCAAGCGATAAAAAAACTTCCTTTATCACTAAATATTGCACATGTTGTTATCTTTTCATGGACCCCGGAGTGGCAGCAGGCTTAGGAAGAACCCAAACGGTACTTTTCGAGTCCACCTTCGCTCCATACTCTAAAAATAGACGAGGAGTTGTACATGTAGTTAGCGGTGTACGACATAGAGTTAAGCGGATTCTTGGTCTAGAAAGAGGAAGGTACGCAATTTTCCATTTATTACGTTAGTAGAACACTAGACAAGGCTGAAAATGGTAACCCTCGCTTAGAAAAATTGGCGTTGGCTTTGCTAAGTGCCTCCAAAAAGTTGAAGAAATACTTTTAATGCCACCCCATATATGTTGTAATCTCTTACCCGTTAAGGAACATAATTTACAATCACGAGCTCTTAAGACGATTTTCCTAATGGTCTATAGAAATTAGCGGGTACGATATCTAATATCTCCCTCGAACCACCATCAAATCTCAATTATTGGCAGACTTCATGGACGATTTCAAGACACCCTTAATACCCTAAGTCAAAAAGGAATTTCTAATAACTTCAAGGACTTCCTCGGGAATCTGGACCCTATTTACGAATGGTGCCTCGAATGTAAAGGGTTCCGGACTCGGCATCATACTGAAGACACCTATGTGTAACGTAGTTAGGTAATATGTTAGAACTATAAAATTGACTAACAATGAGGCTGAGTATGAGGCCACGATTGCATGTCTCGAACTGGCTAAAAGCTTGGGGCTGAAATAGCCGAAGCTAAGTGCGAGTTCCTCCTTCCAGTAAATCAGGTCAATGGGACATTCAAAGTAAAAGAAGAATGAATGCGGAGGTAATTAGACAAATTACAGATAACGCTATATCGATTCAAGAAATGGACCCTACAACACATACCCCGGGATCAAATAGCGAAGTCGATGCTCTGGCCAACTTGGAGTCATCAGTTGATGAAGATAAATTCAGCTCAGGAACACTTCTTCAACTCATGAAAATGGTAGTGGAGGAAGGCCATGCTAAAATAAACTCAACAAGTTTGAGATTGGAGAAATAAGTATATAGATTACTTTAAGACCGGAATTTGCCATCGGATCCTAAACAATCAAGGGCTCTACGCACGAAGGCAGCCAGGTTTAGCTTGTCCGAAGGTACTTTGTATAGAAGGACATTCTACGGCCCACTCTCTGTACGCTTGGGACCAGGAGACACCGAATACGTGTGTGATAATGGGAAGCAGTTCATCGGCGGCAAGGTAAGAAAATTTTTCGAAGACCATAATATCAAAAGGGTCCTATCAATACCCTATCACCCTAATGGTAATGGACAGGCAGAATCTACAACAAGACCATACTCCAAAACCTTAAGAAAAGGTTATCTGATGCTAAAGGAAAATGGAAGGAAATTTTTCCCGAAGCCTTGTGGACATATTGTACGACCTCAAAATCTAGTACCAGGGCTACTCCATTTTTATTGGTATACGGTGCCGAGGCACTAATACCAGTCGAGGTGGGAGAATCGAGTCTCAAGTTTCGATATGCAACCGAATATTCAAATGGTGAGGCTATGAAACAAGCCTGGAAATATTAAATGATAGGTGCGAGACTGCCCTACGGTTGGCTGCCCAGAAACAACAGATAGAAAGATATTACAATCGAAGATCCATCCTCCGACATTCAAATATCGGGGACTTTGTGTTAATGAAGGTAACACTAAATACCCGGAACTTGAACGAGGGGAAGTTGGGACTAAATTAGGAAGATTCGTATCAAGCCATCGGGATGACTGATAAAGGTTCCTACAAACTCGAAATACGGAACAGTGCACAGCTACCGAACAACTAGAACATGGCCCACTTAAAATGATACTACTGCTAAGGTACGATCTCATTCGTTTTCTCTTCTTTTTTTAAAGTACAAATTGGACTAACACTTGCAGGCAACATCCAAAGGAGGATGTAGTTGCTAGGTCTGAAAGCATGCGTTGCACTCTCTGTCCCAAATGGGTTTTCGAAAAAGGTTTTTAACGAGCTAATAGTGGATCGTACTAACTTAGAATCGAAGATCGGTTTTAAATTTGAGTCGATGGTTACATCAACAGTATCCGGGCCCTCTAGAATGTCGACCTCTAATACTGGGGGTCATCGCCCTCGAGTTAAAATTTTTAGCAAAGGAGGAAACTTTATGCTTGAACTTCCTCGACTTGGTGGTTAGGATTTATTGTAAGGGCCAAACAGTCAAATGAGCAGTGACCACATAGACCACATAAGCCATAACATAAGTTTTTACGTGCTTACAATTTTGTAGGTTACGCACAGAAATGAAAGAAAGTTTCTACCTTGCTGATACACAATTTTGTTCCTTACAAGTATCGAGCCTAAGGGATATTCCTACCCGGAGACTATTGAGCCCAAGGGCCACCCCTACCCGATCCCAAACGGCTACTCCCACTCGGGGCCGTCATCTAAGAAAAACTCGGACATCTCGATTTATCGAAACCCAAAGAAACAAATCCTATTAGGCATTGCCTAAACTTAAAAGGCTACGGCCACCCTAAAAATAGCTCGGAGACGTCCGAAGCTCCTTATCGAAACATAATGCCTTCAAATAAAATTCAAAACCCGCCAAAAGGTTAGCCTCGACAAAAACATTGTCTAAGAATACTTAAGCATTTTGGAAAATTCCTAGTTATTTCAAGTCACTTCGAGTTTTCAAAACCTTAAAAAACAAATGACTTATTGCTACGTTATATCATATTCTAAGGCATTAGAAATGTTTGCAAGGTTAGAAATAATAAAAAGATGCTAAAATAGTTGAGTTTGCCGAAAAGGGAAATTTTTATACATTCCGAAATATCTTTATAGAGGCCCAACAAAAATGCCCTAAACAAAATATATGTACAGGATACAAAACACGAAAACAAAAATAAACCTAAGGCATCTACGCCTAATCTTCACCGAAACTCGACTTGTCACCAGCACCGTCGGGTCCTTTGGATTCTTCAAAGCCCACCGATCCCTTTTCATCTTCGGGATCAGATAGCTTCTTGGCCTCTACCTCAAGTATTTTTGCCTCCTCGATCTTGGGATATAGGTGGAAGACTCAGGCATGGATCTCTTCGAGGCTCTCCCTCCGAGATAGTCACCTTATGTATTCAACAGTGGTCTTCAGGCAAGCCTCGGCTGCTTCGACATCGGCTCTATACTGTGCCACCATCTCTTCATCATCGATAGAGGTTGTGTGCAGTTGAGCCTTTATAGCATCACATTCACTGCCGAGAGTATCCCGCTCTACAAGAGCTCAATTAAGCTCGAAGTTTATCGTTCAGCTAGGACCTCTTATCAGATTTTTCCTTCACCACCTAAAGTTAAACCTCTACCGATGCCACCTGTGCCGGATGATTTCCTTCTTCGGGGCCAACCGGTCCATTTTGCTCTTCCAACCATTGGGCATCGCTTGGACCTCGTTCATTTCGACTCAAAGTTTGTCAATTTGGTCGATATTTTGTTGAACCTGTGAGGTTTGGTCATTAGTCCCTGTGGCTAAGTACTCATTTCTAACTTCAAAAACCCTTAGCTATTCGACCAAATCGGCATGTTCCCGCCTTAGGGTCGAAGCCTTCTTATGAGCCCCATCAAGGCCGGCCTGAAGATGCTTGATGGCCCCTTCGTGCTGCTTAATAAGAAGCTTCTAGATGTCCCTTTTTTTGGGCAAGCTCCTTAACCTCGAGCTTGAGCTGGTTGACCTCGGCCTAGTACCTAAGGAAGCTCTAGTGATGAAGTAAAGAGGCTTACAAAAGGATGAAAAAATAAGCGAAGTATAAAAACCTAAGTAAACATTCGAATGGTCATAATTATGCCTTACCCGATTCAGCGCTTGTTGCGCCCCATTGAAGAGGCACGACACGCGCACCATATTAATCTTTGCATAGTCCTCCTCGGTCACCTGGCATCAGAGGTAACTCGCCACTCCCACGGGAGCGGAAAGAACCCTGGCATCTTCCGGGATAGTGATGATTATCGACCTCTTGCAGCCAGGATCTATACTCGGGGCGGGGAACTTGTTGATTAATTTTGGGCTCAAATTTAGCGCGCCGACTTCTGCAAACATATCCTTACTCATCCCTTCTAGGTCGCCCAAATAGAAAAAATCTTCTAAAACAACCAAATCCACAATGTCGAAAAAGGAACAGAGGGGATTGTCCGCACCATAAGCACATTCGTTATACCGCCCCTTCACTGCTCGGGCCTCCTCGAGCATGGATTCGGTGTATGAGGGTGACCCAAAAATCTCTACTACATCGAGCTAGTAGAGCCAGCATCCCGAGGGGTCTCAGACCTTGTCTCTCCATCTGTTTCCCGAACCTGAGGGAGAACGGCCTCCATTGTGTCCCTCTTGGCCGATGCCAGCTATTCGGGGAGGTCGGCCCATGGTCTAAGAAAATATCATCTTCCTCGGGCTCGTTCTTGAGCCAAAAAAGTGAGTCTGAGTCTGGTGCTCAGGAATGGGAGCCTTTCTTTGGCCTACGAGCCAATCTCTTTTTGGGCTAAACTGCGGAGCTCAGGGAGCCTGAAGCTTTTCTTTTCTTCTTCTAATTTACCCAGTTGTAGCTCCAAGTTGTCCCATGGCGGAGGGATCAATAAACGAGAGCATGTCCTCATTTCCTTTTAAAGGTCTAATATCAGGGATCTTAGGCAAACCTACAAAAAGGAAAGAGAGGAATTGAGAATATGATGCAAAAAGGGAGCCTAATTTTACTTATTTGGAAGAAATATCTTACCATGAGAATGGGCTTCCCATCGACCCTTCGAGAGTTCGTGCCATGTGCGCTCGGAATAAGGCATCTACCAACAAATGCCCTCGATCAATTCCTTGAACCGAGGGATGGGTTTTGGGACTCGAGCATTAGTTGCACCACCACAAGTACTAGTGTGGAAAAGGAGATAAGCGTAAAATTAACGTTTAAAGGAAATACAAGATGCATTCCATTCTCGGGGAATGGCATGAACTAGGGGGGAATTAACTCTTCCGTCTTCACTCGAATGAAGCGTCAATGCTAGCCCCGGTGTCGATCCTAATCAATACTCGAGAATGGGGCTTTGCTGGCCTGGCATATGAGATTTATTAGTCCCCTTTAGAAGATCCGGGGACTGTATAGGCGGAGTAGGTGATCGATGGTGAACCAGTGGGATTCGGTCTTATTCACAAAGTACGAAGGAGATCACAATCCTCCATAGCGATGGATGGATCTAACTGAGGCATATTTTGTACCTCTTGCAGAAGTCCAGAATAACCAAATCCACCGGACCCAATGTGGGGGGGTAAGTGTAAATACTAAAATACCCCTCCACATGGGTAGTGATAGCGTCCTCAGGCTTGGGTACTACTACGTCTTTACCTCCCAGTTGCAGTCTCCTCGGACCACGGAAGGATGCCTTAGGTAATGGAGCATATATACCTTTATGCTCCTTCACCCCGACCCTGCACCAACTAGGGCGTTCAACCATAAAGTCATCCGCAACTGAGCAGCCACCGGAATGAACATTTTTAAGAGAGGCTCGGGGTTGGTTCGTCGGTGGCCATGCCAAGAGCAGATGTCTCGAGGATGACTATATTGGGAATGACTGCCTTGATTTCAGCGGTCAGTTGGGAAGAAGAAGAAGCGGTTTGTTGAGGAACAAATTTGGAATTTTTGGCCATTGTTACTCAAAAAGCTTGATAAGTCTAAGAAAATGTTTTGAAAAATGAAGAGTCAAGCATACTGATTTGGGTAAAGACTAGGTAATAACTTGGAAATTACTTAGTAATCTTGGAGAATGGAGATAAAAATTTGAAAGTATGGAGAAGGTTGGTAATAGCTTTGTGGATTGAAGGTAGATGTTTGGTCAAATAGTGGAAAATGAATGGAGAATTGAAGCTTTTATAGAGGTTTCGTGACGCTTCGCATCTTAAAATGACCTGCTGATGGCTGGCATGTGTTTGAATTCAGAACGGCATGACTGACGGGACATTTTGGCTTCTCTTTCGTTTCTATTACGGCGCATTAAAGAAGGAAATGAGAGGCATTTATCATTTCTCGTCGTTTCCGTAAACCTCCTCACTAAGAAATAAGGGGGCTATCTGTATACAGGTAAAATTGAGCCTGTTAAACATCCATGTTTCTCAGTAAGACAAACAGAACAGGATCATCATCATAAAGAATTGAAATCTGAGCGAGGAGCCTCTTGTATTGGGAGTCGGGAAAAACAACTGCCCTTGGAGGCCTCGAAACCACGTCCTCTGGGTCTGGTTCAACCTCGAAACTTTGGAGAACAGTATCAGACGATGGCACACGACTAACAAAAGGCCGTGATAACCGCGCCCAACCGGATATCATGGTGTGAATCTCGGTCCGTATCGGTAGAAAATCAGTGATTAGCAAAACGGAAGATTTTCACCTTTCTTAGAATTGTACTTAGGATATAAATTTCCTACTATATAAAGGGAAGTATTATTATTCATACGACACATTGTAACTTGCATATCAAGACAATATATTGTTATTCTCTCTGTTATTCAAAGCGATTACTTTTGTTCATCAATTCTTCATAAGTGTGAGCTCGCGATTGAAGGAAGGCACTTCGTTAAGTTGTAATCAAGTCCGAGATCACTCTCATTATTGATTTGGAAATTTATCACGTCTTTTATCTGTTCAATTTAATGCCATTAATTATTTGTATTGATTTAATCCACATATCCTTGAAAGCACATATATATTCAATTGTTATCCATTTTTTAGGGTAAACAAAGGTGTTCGAGGTTGTTTAAGAGTATATATATAAGTTTGACCTATATATACAATATAATTTTTCAGAGCAAAAGGATGTTCAACTAACCATTCTTGGGCATATCGGGCTCTATTACTGTCCAAAACTCACGTGTGTAGACACTCAAAGAGGAAACATTTGTAATACTAGGGAAAGCAAAGTTATTGTAGAAAGGTTATTCGGATTATCAACATCCTAGTCTGGACTAAGATGCAACTTCAGTCGTAGCCTGGAAACTCTTCGCATAGTAGAAAAACTTAAGTAGTCAAGATAATTAGGAATATCAACACCCCATTTCCCGGTTGGGAACTACCTTCCAATTTCACGTGCGAAGGCTTATTTGTAACTCAAAACTTATACTTATCATACTGGAAAAGGCAACATGTTGTAAACCAATTACTTGGAATAACATCCTAGTGTGGACTAAGTTGCAGTTTTAGTCGCTAATTTCTGGTTAATGCACTCATAAGAACCTGACATTCCCCCGTATGGAGCTACCATCATTTCATATGGCATGTACTTTCAGGTCACCACTCCTGCAAGGACAACAAAGTGAAAGAAGACAAAATTCACATCTTCCTACTTTGTCAATCACATCCGCCTTAGTCCCACTAAGATGGAGAGAAAACTCACTTCCAAGTTCCTACAGAGATTCGTTCGCAAGTGCTTGTCTCTGGATATTGTCATGACCCGAAATTTCTATCTTCGTGATCGTGATAGAACCTAACTTTTCAATTGCTAGACAAGATAAAGTCAGAATAATTTCTTTTGCCAATTTTCAATTACTTCAAACATTTTAACCAATTAAATAGAAATGAAGCTAAAATGAAGAACAAGTAGCATAATAACCCAATCATCTAGTACAACCCTGATCTAGGGTCACAAGTACACGACCTTCTAGAGTTTCTACAAATAGGATTTGAAATAAGTGCAATTGTCTCGAGTGAAATGAATAGTAGATAGGAAAAGAGGAAGGTGACTTCAAGGACTGTGGACGCCAGCTGATCTAGCTCGAGTCTCCAAATGCTAATTAGAACTAATGCACCTCGCGTATAGCTGGGACCAGTACCAAAATATACACAAGAAGTTCAAAGTATAATATGAGTATAACCGACCAATGCGCTATGTAAGTTTTGAGCCTAACCCACGTAATCAAACATGTACAGACAAAAATACACGTATGACATAACAACAAATAAAGATTAAACATGTACTATTGGGAGGGGACATGCAAAGGGGGGTACAAGACGATAACTACAACAGGAAATGACAATATGAAACAGTCAATAAACCTTCAACCAATGAAAACAGATAAACATAATCAATAAAGATTATATGGCATCATCCATCGTGCTTTTATTCTTAACCTCACCATGAAACAATAACAACGGCACGACATCACCCTTCGTGCTTTTACTCTCAATTTCATCATGAAACGATAGATACGGCACGATATTACCCTTCGTGCTTTAGCTCTCTTCCTTACTATGTATAAATCAATAAATTAAACAATAATCGGCACAACATCACCATTCGTGTTTTAACACTCTCTCTTATCGTGTAGCAATGAATATATAACACTTGGGAGAAAGGATAAGCAAGAATAAACCTTACGTCAACAACGGTTCCATAATACTGAACCTCAACTTCAAATGATGCTCAATTATCACAACTAGCTCATTAATTGTGGAAAGAACGATCAATTAAGTAATAAAATAGTCTAACCATGGATATCATAATCAAAGAAGGAAATAAATTACAAGAAACAAGTTCCACCCTCATACTTTAACAAAAAAAATGCATAAGTACTTGTCAACTCACATATACGTTGTACCCAACCTTTAAACATGTAGCAAACATGCAAACAAGTCCTAATTCCTCAAGTCGAGGTTAACCACGATACTTACCTCGCACCAAAATCGACTCAAAGCTCAAGCACAGCTTTGCCTTTCGAACAAGCCTCCGAACCTACCGAATCTAGCAAATTATCAACCGAACGATTCAAAATAAGCCTTAGGAACGACCCACGAAGGAAAGAGGTTCAATTTAGATCATTATTAAAAAATTCAACTCACGGGCCCGCTTGGTCCAAACCTGAAATTCCGACCAAAATCTGATTACCAATTCATCCCCCTCCTCCCTCCCCCCGAGCCCGGTTATGCAATTTATTTTGAAATCCGACCTCAATTTGAGGTCTAAATTCCAATTTTACGAAAATTCCTAATTCTACCCAACCCCCCTATTTTTACCATGAAAATCCTAGATTTTATATTGAAATCTTATGAAATGTAATGGGTAATTAAAAGAAAGTAGGTTAGAATCACTTACCAATGCATAGGGGAAGAAGGGCTCTTGGACAAATCGCCTATAAGGTTTTCCAGGATTGAAAATTTGATAGAATGAGAAAAATCCCATCTAACTCGGCTTTTACCCAACTCCAAATGTCACGATTGCGACATCTTGTTTGCAATTGCGAACATTGCAATTGCGAGAAGGAGGTCACAATTGCGAACTCTTCTCAGAATCCCAGTAATTGCAAATGGGAATCCATCAGCCCTCGCAATTGCGGACTTTTTCTTCACAAATGCAAAGATCGTCAATAATATGGTGAGTTGCAAATGCGACTCTGCCTTCGCAAAAGCGAAATGGAAAGTTCGAAAATGCAAGGATAACCCACTGCCTAGGCTGACAAATGCGAAGGTTTTTTCATTCTCTAACAGACACCATAAGCACAAGGCTTCAACTATGATTCTATGTCCAAAATCCTTCTGTAGCCTATCTGAAACTCTCACGGGCCCTATGGGCTCAAAACCAAACATGTACACAAGTCCAAAAAAATATTATACCAACTCGCTCGTGCGATAAGAGCACCAAAATAACACCTAGAACTACGAATCATACACCAAATCAAATGAAACTTTCAATGAAACTTAAGAATTTCTATTTTAACAACCGGACACCCGAATCATGTCAAAACAACCCCGTTTTTAAACAAATTTTGGAGACAAGTGGTAAATATAGTAATGACCCTTTACCAAGCTCTGGAACAAAAATCCGGATCCAGTAGCAATAAAGTCAAACCTTGGCTAAAATTTTAAACTCTTTCAATCTATAAACTTCAAATTTTTAACAAAATACGAAAACTCGAGCTAGGGAATTCCGAATTCGATTCCGTGCATACGCCTAGGTCCCAAATCACGATACGAACACACCGAGGCAGTCAAAACACGGATTAGGGTCTATTTTCTCAAAATATTAACCGAAATCAACTAAAATAAATTTTTAAGGTAAAATTTTATATTTTATCAGTTTTTCACATAAAAGCTTTTTGACAAAAGAATGCAGACTGGACACGCAAATTGAGGAAGGTTAAAAGAAGTTACCGGAGGCTTCGAAATATAGAATTAAGGTTTACAACTCTATATGACCTATCAGGTCATCACAGATATTGAAACTCTTTTTATACCAGAGACACATGTCATTATAAATCTTACTAGGAATATCAATAAAATTGGAAAAAGTTACAATTTCTGTCCTAGAGAACATGTTATGACATAATTTCATACAAGAAAAACAAACTAGGGAATAATAGAAATATTATTAGGAATACCAACGTTAAATCTGGGCTAAGCTGCAATTTCAGTCCCAGGCTGCCATAAATGGATAACAGAGTAGAAACTCAAAGCACAGAGTAGAAATCTACTTGCAGAATTCCATGACCCATAAATTACAGACATAACATATTAAGTTAACGCCTTTGAATCCAGTTTTAGTAGCCAAGGATTGAAACTCCTGTTCAGATCGCTCTTTGCCTCCAGGATTTTGAGCCATCATGATCAAATCAGCTTGCGAGACGCCAACCACAGCGGTGTCAGTGTCAGGTTTTACAGGTAGAATGGCCTCAACAACTATCACCTTTCCATTCTCTGGTAGAGCCTTGTAGCAGTTCTTTAGCAACTTGAGGTTGTGACTATCACTCCAGTCATGAAGAATCCACTTCATTAAGAGGCATACAAATATTAGTCGTTTTGGCACGTTAGTCCACGGAATACAAAAAAATTACTAGGTGATGTCTTCCCATTAGGCACAGTTACCCGATACATGTATTGATACGAGATAGCAAGTACCCGTTGAAATTGGTCGAGGTGAGCAAGCGAGCTCGGACACCACCATCATAAAAAATAAGAAAATAAAAAAAGAAGTCATTTAACCGGTTCCAAATTAATAAAATTAGACTGTTTTCTATCTTGTGCAACTTCTATTTATTATTGCCTTTGCTTCCAGATGTTAGTCGTTTTGACAAACCGAAATTGTTTTAAAATTATTTGAAATTTCAGAAAAACAAGAAGTCTTTTATTACTTTTTATGCTAATCTTATTCGACTCCTCAAAGATTTGGGCATACCTTCATAAAAATCGCATCTCCTTCTGGAACACTTTCAAACATGTCTCCTCCAACATGTTCCACCCCTGCAATATTATGAAATCGAGTTTAATTTAAATAACTGGAAATAAGCAAATCATATATCACAATTCGAAGAGCTCAACCATTTTGTTCATGAGGTTTAGCAAATCATGTATAAACATGTACATATTGCGTGATCACCGACATGAATTTGACATGAAGATTGTATGTAACGAAAAATAAGTAGTAATATTTAAGGGGACCTTGCAATCAAGAGTATCTAAATTTTACAAGCCCCTTTAAAAGTTTTACGCAACTCATGTCGAACAAATATAAGCCAACACCCTTTAGCAAGGCTAACAAAATTTTAGAATTCAAAAGTAGGTTTTATATAATGGAAATTCACAAGTGCAAGAACGTGCTTAAAGAAATTGACTCTATGTACTAAGCATCCCACATTCACACAGGGTTCGAGAAAGGGTCTCACCCAAAAAGGCATATATAGACACTCTACCCTAATGCAAGTATTAATGGATGATTTCATAGCTTGAACCCGTGACTTACAGGTTACAGAAAGATAACTTAACTGTTGCTCTAGGACTCGCTTTTTTGACGGAGTTCAAAACTAATAAACTTTTTTGAGAACGAATAGAACAACAATACAATAATGAGAGAAAGTACCAGGACAGGAAGGTGCATGTTGAACAACATGTGGCAAATCAAAATTAGTGCCCTTAATTGTGGGGTATTTTGTTGTAATCATCTTGAGATTAACTCCAAGACCACCTCCAACATCAACCAAGGCTTTCAGGTTGTCAAAACCTTTGTAATTTTCAAGTATTTTTTTCATGACTATAGTTGTGTGATTGATCATTGCCTTGTTGAAAACGTCATTGAATTTGGGGTCCGATTTTGGATATTCAAATGCATGTACACCGTATACCCTATCAAATGGAACTCCTCCTTCAAGAACTGAATCTTTTAATTCAAACCTATAATTCAAAATTAGAAACAGAGTGAGATATGATCTACCAATATGGTAAGTACTCATGCATCTTTAACTAGAATTTTGGGTTCGATCACTAGTTATAGAATACCTTTGTAGGGAGTGCTGCCCCCTTCCCCCAACAATGTGGAATTTTCGGTGAATTTGAATTTAGTCTGCCCCAACGAGTACCAATGAGAAACCAAAAAAAAAAGATATGAACTATTTGTTGTGCCTCTTTTACATTAAAGACAAGTTTATAGGAGTCAAAACATATATAAATCTTTCGTTTCAAATTTCTAAGCCAATATAATATCATGGACTATATACTTAGTATAGTTTTTGAATTTATTTATTTTTTCTCAAAACATTAGTTTTATATTAAAGATTTAGGGAGAAGTTGGTTGAAGTGTATCACGTAACATAGACGACAAAAATTAAAAATAATAATAACAACATCTACTAGCTAGCTAGATGCAGTTAGTATACAGATTTCCTCAATTCTACCTGCGATTATATTAAATTTAAGGTCAGCCTAAGAATCTAATTAATCTTAATCGCTTACAATGAGTGAGGTATTTAATAAAATGACGTAAAAACAAATTAGTTAAGTTGAGAGAATAAATTATTGTTAGCTTTTGAGCTATAGATGCATTTCATTCTGGTGCTGTAACTCAAGAAGAATGATTTTCCAAGCTAGAGTCAGGGTCAAACTAACCGGCACTAAAGTTTGCTAAATGTCTATCCGATCGTTTTTCTTTGCTGGTTGAAGATAATAAATATCCATTAATGAATACTCATGTGGAAGTTGTACTCGAATTTCAAAAAAGTCTCTCCAGCTTCTCTCTAAAAAACTTCACCAGCAACCTTTGTTGTCTTCTTCCTTTTACTCCCTTCCACCAATCCAATGAATCAACAACACTGCCATGATGATATTCCACCAAAACCACCAGATATACCTACTCCACATGCCAATAACAATCCATTTGCCTCCTTCAAAGATAAACTACTACCCAATGGAGTCAATGAAACTCTCTCTATATCATCGCCTCTGTTATATCTCTCTCCCAGTTGTGGAGCCAGGATTTTCATTAAGGGGAGTCAAAATATAAAAAAACAAACTCACCAAGAAGTCAAGGGGTGTCATTATATAGTATATATACATATTTAATGACACCCCTTGACTTCTTGGTGAGTTTGTTTTTTTATATT
>MU672170.1:554199-569080 GCA_026770625.1 Nicotiana glauca
TACTCGAATTTCAAAAAAGTCTCTCCAGCTTCTCTCTAAAAAACTTCACCAGCAACCTTTGTTGTCTTCTTCCTTTTACTCCCTTCCACCAATCCAATGAATCAACAACACTGCCATGATGATATTCCACCAAAACCACCAGATATACCTACTCCACATGCCAATAACAATCCATTTGCCTCCTTCAAAGATAAACTACTACCCAATGGAGTCAATGAAACTCTCTCTATATCATCGCCTCTGTTATATCTCTCTCCCAGTTGTGGAGCCAGGATTTTCATTAAGGGGAGTCAAAATATAAAAAAACAAACTCACCAAGAAGTCAAGGGGTGTCATTATATAGTATATATACATATTTTTTTTAAAATTACCGAGCTAAACAGTTTAATTTTCCGACGAAGGGGTGACACCCCGTGGGTGCATGTGGCTCCGCTACTGCTCTCTCCTACAGATATGGACACAAATTAAATTGAAGATGAAAAGTTTTGTGAGAATCCTGAGGAGGAAATTAAAGTTCCCATAAGTGGGGAAGATAAACAATATATTTATTACCCTTGGAGATTCTCGGTCATTATAAAACTTATGGGGAAAAAAATCCTCCACCAAGTTCTAAAACGTAAACTAACTGCCCTTTGAAAACCATCTGAATCATTCCGTCTAATTGATCTAGGTGAACAATACTTCATTGTTAAATTCAATAAAGATGAAAACCTAGAGACTGTATTACAAAAAGGGTCATGGTTCATCTTTGGTCATTTCCTTTCTGTTCAACGCTGGGAACCAAACTTTGTTCCGGCTATGGCCAAACAAGTTCTAACGGCCATATGGATTCGTTTACCAAATCTTCCAATAGAATTTTATGATCTTGAAATTCTGGGAAAAGTGGGAAACTCCATAGGCAGGTTACTTAAGATAGATACGTGTACATCAGCAGCCTTAAGAGGTCGTTATGCTAGACTCTGCATTGAACTCCCTCTAGGCAAACCTGTGAAATCCAATCTATGAATAGGCAATCACAAACAACAAATCCTATACAAAGGTGAAAATCTTCTATGTAAGAACTGTAGCTGTCTAGGACACATAGCAAGGCAGTGCAATACCATCCTAAAGGAGTCAACTACCATAACTCTCTTTAACAACACCGGCGACAAAGATTAGATGTGTTAGGAAAAACAACAATCACCAAAGGAGAAAGAAGAATGGCAGACTGTTTCCTTCAAACAAAGAAGGAAGGCCAACCTTTCTCTTACAAAAAGCACCGGTTTCTCCAATAGGGCAGGTATCAATGTCAATATCTTTGATACCAATACAGGTAAGTTCCTAACTACTCAAGTCTTCAATTATAAATCTCGTGCTTTAAATCAAAATTCTACTAATGTTTTATCTGGGAAATTTATGCACAATGAACAAAACCCAATCAGTAATAACAATGTCCAAATTACTAACTCCTTTACTGCTCTAATGGAGCAGAACCAGGTTTTGGACAAAACCACTAGTATGCAAAGGGGAATGAATCTGGCAATGCCCAAACATCCAACCCCCACACTTTAAGTGACACGTCAGGAAGACATGTGTCGACTACTATCACTAATGATACCCCTAATAACCATAACCCATGCCCTAACACTGCCACTCACCCTAATCAAACAATTAATCTTAATAATCCAACCATGCATGAAGCTAAAGACATAAAACACTTGTCTGAAAAGAAAACTCACCTCCTCCAAATGGCCAACGCCACCAGACACGTAAACCAAGGCCAATCCTCTTCCTCCCTTGATAATTCCTTTATGCTTCCCCTCTCAAATGCCATGCAAACCGATCAGGCAATCATTAGCAAAGATACTCCCCAATCTTACATATCGGAAGCAACACAACTATACAATATAAACATTACCCCACCATCAAAAGATGCCAAGAATCCCCTTTCCAAACAGACGACGATATTGTCTAATACAACTACTACGTCAGAGACCATTTCCAATAGAGAACCAACCACCCTAAAACAGCCCTCCTACCAACACTCCCATAATTTTCATCCAACCTCCAATGCCACAGAACCACCAACATATGTCATGGGTGGAACTGGGTCTACTGGGTCATGCCATATCTTTCAACATAGTTCTGAATGGCAGGAAAATAATAATAGCCTTCCACAACTCCCACTACTTAGCCCAGCTAATCTCGGAAGGAATTCGGATGTCAATGAATAATTTTATGAATCACATATGGGTGAACAATATCATCCATCCAATAGCCCCAAACATACCACCAAATGTAGCCCAGACAATGATGGGACAGTGGAATCTTCCTCCATACTCCATCCCAATCCAAAATGCAACCTAAAACCTGATGGACTTCCCATTCTGCACTTCATAAATGATGATCACCATCAACCTAGTCTTCACTCCATGGGATGTGCATACAACCCAGGATCAAGTTCTAAATGTTCATCATGCAAATCAATCCCAACAACCAGGTCCATCACACATACGTCCTCACCAAAATATCCCACCGAACGTTCCTCTCTCAGAAGCAATGGAACAAGTAGAGGATCCCACCTTAACCCTAGAGCCAATACTAGAGGATTCAAATCTCGACGAGATAAAAGTGTTCATCTTCATGAAGATGCAAGAGCAGAGGTAGATTCTTAAGTGGCCAACGAATCTTTACAAATGCACAATGGACATAAGGCCCCTAGCAGATTCGACAATTGGACAACATGCAATGATCTTAGTTCCCTTCCAGAGAAGGAATCCAATTCATGCACCAAGAGTACTGGAGAATAGGGATCTTCACAACTGGAACCTCATGATGAATAGGCCCATCAACTTCATAATCTGGAATATTATAGGTGGTAACAACGACAACTTTACGCTTAACTTTAGGGAGTTGTTTGATTCTCACCACCCTTATATGGTTACTCTCTTGGAAACTAGGATGGACAATTATATATCCCTCCTCAATCCATTTGGGTTCACTGATATGATTGAAATTTCTGCTGAAGGACAATCAGGTGGTATGGTTATCCTATGAAACCATACTCTAGTCAATGTCCACAACTTCGTCCATAGAAATCAGGAAATCAGTGCCACTATTGAGGTAATTCAAACTCGTAAATCTTGCCTTTTTTCCTCTATATATGCTAGTACTAATATTAATAACAGGAACTCCCTTTGGGACAACCTTATTAATTTTCATAACTTCACTAAGGGAACTTGGTTAGTAGGCGATGACTTTAATGATGTTTTATGCAGTAGTGAAAAATTTAGAGGGAATGCTATTAATAGGAATCAGGCAAATTTTCTTTGGAATTGCATTAATAAATGTGGCCTTCTTGACCTTGGTTACATAGGTTGCAAGTATACCTGGATGAATCGTATAAAGAAAAATAGTTTAATTATGGAAAGGCTCGATAAAATTTATGCCAATAGCGAGTGGATTAATATGTTCCCTAACGCATCCGTTACTCAGCTCCCTAAAGTCCACTCAGATCACAACCATCTCTTACTTGAAATAATTCCAAAATCTAATTTGATCCTTCCAAAACCTTTTAGACTTAAAATGTTTTGGTGCAGACACCCTGATTTTAATTCCTTGGTCACCAAAACTTGGGTGGGTACTAAATATCCCCAAGCTTCTAATTCCTTCCTAAGAAATGTCAAGGATTGGAAAAATAAAATTTTTGGGGATATTTTTAGGAAGAAAAAAAGAATCCTGGCTAGACTAAATGGTATCCAAAATTTCAATCACTATCCTCACAATACCTTCCTTCAAAATCTTGAAAAATCTCTTCAAGTTGAGTACAATAACTACCTGAGAATTGAAGACGACTATTGGAAATTAAGAGCTAGAATCTCTTGGGTCCAAGATGGTGATGCTAATACTAAGTTCTTCCATATTATGACCACCAATAAAAAAAGGAGAAACAAATAACTCATTTCAAAGATGAGGATGGAAATTGGATTAATGACCCACTGAAATCCTCAACCACACTTATGAATTTTTTCTCAAGGCATTCACTACCTCTCATCATCATACCAATTGGCTAGATATTACCACAAGTCCAACTAATTTTGGTAATATTAATTTAGATTCCCTTGATAACCCACTTATGCCCCATGAGATAACAAATGCCATTTTTTCTTTAAAACCTTTCAAATCTCCCGGGCCAGATGGAATCCACCTTTTTTTAAATCAGAAATACTGGAAAATTGTTGTACCCGCAGTCATACAACTTTGTCTACAAGTTTTCCGTATAAATACTCTTCCAAAGGATACCAATAACACGTATATCTGCCTCATTCTGAAATTTGATAATGCTAATAATCTAAAAAACTTTAGGCCTATTGGTTTATGTAACACTATCTGTAAAATTATTATCAAAATTATTGCTAATAGATTAAAGCCTTTCCTTAATGATCTAATCAGCCATTTTCAATCAAGCTTTATCAAAGGGAGGAGAACTTGTGATAATGCTATTATAATTCAATAAATAATGAACCAATTCAAAAAAAAGCAAAGGAAAGTAATATAACATGATGCTCAAGATTGACTTAGAAAAAGCGTTTGATCGCCTTGAATGGCCATTCATCTATCGAATGCTCAAATTCTTCTAATTCCCTCCCTCTATATCATCACTAATCATCCATTGTGTAACTACAAGTAACATGGAAGTCCTAGTCAGTGGATCAGTTACATCCTTTTTTAGTCCAAGTAGGGGTATCAGGCAAGGATGCACCCTATCCCCTTACTTATTCAACCTGTGCATGGAAATGTTCTCGCGCTTAATCTGTCACCTAGTTGATACTCGCAATTGGGATCCAATCTATCTCAGCCTTAATAACCAGGGTATCTCTCACTTATTCTTTGCGGATGACCTTACACTTATGGGCAAGGTCAACAAGAAATGTTGCAATACCATTAAAAGAAGTATCTTTTTTTTTTGCTCATTATGAGGTCAAAACATCAATTACACCAAGTCAAAAATAATCTTTTCCAATAATTGCCCCATTTCCATAACAAAAGAAGTTGCAAAAGATCTCAATCTTATTGTGAGAAAATCCTTTGGGAAGTACCTTGGTTTTCCTATCCTTTAAAATAATCCAAAACCATGTGACTACCAATTCATTATTGATAATATGTACAGAAAATTATCTTCGTGGAAAGCAAACTATCTAAATATAGCGGGACGTACCACTCTTGCTTCTTCCACCCTCAATGCCATTCCGAGTCATGTAATGCAATACACTCTTCTTCCAACTAAAACTCTCAAACTTATTGAACGTATCAAAGGAAACTTCATCGGGAGCACTACGAATGAACACAAAAAGTCCATTATGTAAATTGAAAAATGGTGACTAAAAGCAAAGAAGAGGGTGGACTCGATTTAAAAGATGCAACCGTCAAGAATCTTCTTGCCCTAAGTAACCTTGGTTGGAGAATAATCACAAATCCTACAGCTCTTTGGTGCAAAATTATCATTCTCAAGTACACAAGGAATAAAACCCCATCCATCACCTCCTTAATTTGGAAGAATATCCTAAAAGGATGGTCCATATGCTCTAAAGGCATCACTTGTCATCCATGCAAAAATTCTAACCTTAATCTTTGGTTAACCAAATGGATTCCTAACCTCCTGCCCTTAAGGGAAAGTGTTGAAGGCCCTCTAAAACAAAATGAACCTTTCTTAAAAATAAGTGACATTATTACCAACGGCCATTGGGACCTCTCGAAACTTTCCTTCCAATTGTCCCCAGTATAATTGATAATATTCTTCAAATCCTCATGCCACTCCACAACTATAAAGACACACCCATATGGAACAGGAACTCTAGCGGCCAATACTCTAGCAAATTATGTCTTAATATCATTAATCCCTTTATAAGGCATCAGCACGAGTTCATGTGGATTTGGAACTCCAGCTGCCCTAACAAGATGAAGTACCGTCTCTAGCAATGTCTCGACAATAGTCTTCCATGTAGGAAATATCTTAATCACATTGGGATTAATATTAATAAAGAATTCCATGCTTGCAGAACGGAAGAAGAATCTATAGAGCATATTTTTATCAATTGCCCCGTAGTACAACCTCTATGGATTAAGCTTGGTATCTCCATCTCCCCCCTTACTCAAAGCCAACACTGGCTCATTACTATAAATAATTTAACTCCACCAAACAAATCACCTCATTTAGAATGGCGACACCTCCTTCCGTTTCTAATCTGGGGTATTTGGACCAACCGAAATCACAATAACATTAATAACCTCAATAGAATCCTTGTCTAAAATCCATCTACAACCATGCTATTGAATTCCATTTCTATAATAATAACAACCCCATTTCCCATGACACTAAAATAACTCATGTAAAATGGCATGCTCCTCAAAAAGGTTGGTATAAACTCAATATAGATGGTGCATGGACGAAAATAGAAGGTGGAATAGGAGGTGTATTCAAAAATAGTTTGGGAAAATGGATACTAGGATTCCAAAAGAAATACTATGCTCTATTTCCTCTCCATATAGAACTACATGCACTCTTGGAAGGTCTTTTACTGGCCAAAAACTACAACCTTTACCCTTTTGAAGTTGAAATGGATTCAATGGAGGTAATCAACGTAATAAAAAATAGCCATGCAGTCCTCACTAACCAAATACTTTCTTGCGGGTCATTAATGCTACAGGAGAAGGGCCTTCAACTTCGACATAACTTTAGAGAAGGGAATGTTGTCGCTGACACCCTAGCTAAGGAAGCAAAAAAAATTATAACCAGTAATTTCAACAAAGGAAAGACCGGGATGCTAGCAGAACCGCTATTTTGTGTGCAGCAACTTTTGAAAAAAGATATGAGTGCGAAACTTGAAGAAAATTACCAGTTCCTTATGTAATATGTTTAAGGTATTAGGGAACCAAAATATTGCAAATGATGGCAGTAGATTTCAACACCCAGCCAGTACTATAGGTTGTAATATGTTGAACGATATCTAGCATTATAATATAAATATCTTCTTAACGCTAAAAAAAAGATAATAAATACCCGTTAAAATTAGTCGAGGTATGCACCATTTGCACAAATACGTACCACCTTTATTTAAGAAAAAATGGCTATCCAATCTTATAACAATTTAATCTAGTCAAATAATGATTTCCTTTGATTCTACTCGAATAGTATAATTGTTTTACACTCTATTTTAAAAGGTAGAATTGGACTAGTAAAACGCCCCTGGGCTTATGTGTGGGGCTAAGTTCCATGAGACTTATGCCTCGGTTGTCAGGGCTTATGCCCAACGCTCAGCGTACTGGGCTCACCTAATAGAACTTTATGCAATTGTGTGTAACTAACATTGTAAATCCTCAAATTATCTTAATAAATTGTTGACTATTCAAAATTACTTTTTTCTTAATCATTAATCATTCAGTTGAGTGTATTTTAAGTCATAATAAAAATAAAAATTATTGCATGTCATCTACTAAGAATGTCATGACCATAAATTTTAAATAAATCTTTCTTTAAAAATATATTTATTTATAACTTTTGTTATGTCTTTATATATAATAGTTCATAATATTTTTTATAATTATTTTTTTAAATATTATTATTTTTACGTTTACAAGATACAATACTTAATAATTTAATAGCTCAATATTAGCTATTAACTATTTACAAATAATTAGTTATCATGATAATGTATGGTAATTTATGTGTCACTTTATAAACTTGTTCAAATTTAAAATATATGATGATAGGGAATCGGATTTAAATTGTAGATTATGTTTTTTTTAAATTCTCTTACAAATAGAAAGCATATTAAAATAACGAAGTATTTTAAAAAAATATTAAATTATAATATCGAAATTCTTTCAAGATTTATTATACACACACACACACACACACACACACACACACACACACACACACATATATATATATATATATATATATATATATATATATATAAGATCTCATATCGAATACATTACATTTGATGTTTGAGTTGTAACGACGTTGCAGCTAATTTGCATATTATGATATATGTCATACTTTTCGTATTATTCATAGTTGAATTATAATTTTAAATATTTTAAATAGATTATTTGTTATAATTTTGTGATTTTTTAATGTAATTTTTATAATTATTTTTTATGTACTATTTTAAAATTCTTGAAATTAATAAAATTTAAAGTTCTGTGGGACTTACGCTTCATGTCTCAAAGCTTACGCCTCGCCTCGTAAAAAATAAAACGTCTCGCCTCACGCCCCGCCTTTTAAAACATTGGTTATACATACGTTACTTCACCCATTGTGTAAACATGATAAAATTTGTATTAGATGGCAGGTAAAAGAACCATATATAACTTTTGCGTTGTTTTCTAAAGGTAATTTACCTTAACCATCCAACAATATTTGAAAATTTGATCGTACCGCTTGGCCTTGGTGATTGGGTGGATGTAGGGTTAAAAAATTATTAGGGAAGTATATTTTATCGTTGAGCCAATTGATGCATGACATCTATTAGCCTCGTCTATATCTATCTCTATATTTATACCATATTAAAAGCACCAAAGACCTTAGCGAAATGTCGATCGTCTTTTTTACCCTTTAAAAGGTTACTTTCACATTTGACCATATAGTCATTTAATAATTTTTCAAATATTTAGAATTTCAGAGTCAATTAAATTTTAATTGTTGTATATATATATATTTTTTCATATTTGAACTATGAGGATTTAAATCTAAATATTTATGACTTAGAAATCAATTAATATTTTACTATTCAAAATAAGGTAGGTTAACCCAAAGGGAACGTACTAAAGTTAGGACACGTTACGATTTTTTGTTGTCTTTTTATGTTCCTCTCTCAATTTATTCTACAACTATATGCATTTAAATCTCTCCTTCTACTATTTCCTAATGAAGAAAAATATGGACAAAATCAAATTTTATTTATTTAAAAAATAAGAATTTTGGCATTCTAGAAGATGATTTAATATAATAATTTTAAGATATACCTTTTGAAAACAAAGATTGCCAAAGATTATTCAAAATTGAGTGTTTTGATTCTACTTATGCGAAAGTGATTTGTAAAACTAGAATAAATTTTATGTTAGAATCTCAATTGAAATAATTAAGGACGTCTAGCACATATAATTTCTTACTTTATTAAGTAAGCTATATAAGATCTATAATCGTCTTTTTTTAGTAACCTACACTCTTTTCTTCACCTTTTAATTTATAATTCATAATTTCATATAAAAAAAATTTGATCTTTCAAAATTGTTTTCTTGGAATGAAGTACACGCGCAACCGCATTCCTCTAATTTGAGTTAGTTGGTATTATAAACTCATGGCACCGTAAGAAAAAATTCAATTGTCATTTTATGCGTAATGAGCAACATCTTTTTTTTTTCCTTTCTATTTTGTAAATCAAAATTCAAAAAAAAAAAAAAAAAAAAAAANTCTAGCACATATAATTTCTTACTTTATTAAGTAAGCTATATAAGATCTATAATCGTCTTTTTTTAGTAACCTACACTCTTTTCTTCACCTTTTAATTTATAATTCATAATTTCATATAAAAAAAATTTGATCTTTCAAAATTGTTTTCTTGGAATGAAGTACACGCGCAACCGCATTCCTCTAATTTGAGTTAGTTGGTATTATAAACTCATGGCACCGTAAGAAAAAATTCAATTGTCATTTTATGCGTAATGAGCAACATCTTTTTTTTTTCCTTTCTATTTTGTAAATCAAAATTCAAAAAAAAAAAAAAAAAAGAAAAAGAGTGAGAGAGAGAATATTAATCATAAGTACTGTTATTTGAATATATAGCAAATTATACTCAATCCCGCCGTCCTCGTCATCTATCTGCTTAAGGTTTTAATTTGACACTCATTAAAATTATTTTATAATTTCCTTAATTCAATAATTAGTGACTATGTGAATTCTTAGAGTAATAAAGTTGGAATTGAAAATTAGTAATGCCTATTTTTTCTAAATTTAGGATTTTACACGAATAGCCAGTTATATACATTATTTAATTTTTTCTAGCCAGTATAGATGGATTATACACAGGCATATACATATTATACCTGAATTATTTATATATTATACATCCGTCGGCCATTTTGAGTTCAAGGGATTAGATGGGCGACACTTTAGGATAATTTTCTTTTTTTATTTAAAGTGACGGGTTTCCGGGAACCTAGTAACTCTTGCGTAAATCCTGTATTTATATTAAAAAATTCATAAAATACTTATAAATATTTAACTATGAACCCAATCATTATTGTATATTAATTTAAAATTATGGTAGTAACTCATAAGTCTCAAACCCTAGATTCGACCTCCGAAGACGCATACGACTAACATAATCGACAAATAGTAAAGAATCTGGTCCTGTGAAAAAGGATACCAACCAATACTGCTAGTGGAAAAAAGAATAAAAAGTAGGACCAAACTTACCAGCTGTTAATGAATACTTTATCTTGTAGTAAAGCCAAAAGTGGCCCCATTGATGCACCATCTTCATCTCTAACAAAGAATTTTCCCACTTGTGATAAACCATACACTCTTTTCGATCCACCATTTTCTTCCTCAACAATGGAACAAGTGAACAACGAGTAACTAGCCAAGACATAAAGCATTCTATCTAACATAGTAGCTGCATCAGGATTCTTGCAGTTTGGCATTTGAGAAACAATTTGAGAAGCTGAAAGTTTAGTGTCATTAGCTTTGGCTAATATTTCAAAAACTTCCAATTGAATTGTTGAGTTTAACACAAAAGGAAGTACTGAAGATGACAATAGTTGCATGGCATATGTGCAGTTACGTTCTTCTTCTGATTGTGTTGGTATTTGGCTTTTGGTTGAGGATTCCATAGCTGAAAATCTAGAGACAAGAATTAGCTATAAAAGTTGTAACGTAATTTATTCTTGTACTCTTTTCCTTTTAGAGTATTTTTGTTAGGCTTCATCATCATGTACAGTGGAGTTAGTGCTTTTTATAAGTGTCAATACTGACTTGGTTGGTTGTCATAATTGGTTTTCTTGGTGGGATATTGGTTGAGTTCTGTCTCTTCTCTTTTGTTCACAGTAGCATGTTAGGCAGGTTGGTTGGTTGAAGTTTGTCTAGTTGTTTCTTTCTCTTTTGAAACATTGACCCATAACTAGTTTTATATTTTGATGTGACTAATTACTTTCACTTGGTTATCGATATGTGTTAATAGTTATTTTTTAACCTTGGGCCATACTTAGTGGGCATTTGGACATAAGAATTGTAAAATTTCAAAAGATATGAAAAAACAAAAATTCAAATGAAAATGGTATTTGAAATTTAGAGTTTTGTATGGACATGAATATAATTTGGGTTGTTTTGAAGTTTTGGGAGTGATTTGAGTGAAAATTTGAAAAATAACTTTTTGAAGTTTTTCAAATTATTGAAAATTTCAAAAATACATCTTCAAGTGAAAAATGAAAATTTTATGAACAAACGCTGATTTCGAAAAAAAGTAAAAAAAAAAAATTGAGAATTTTTTTTTATGTCCAGACGGGCTCTTAATCGTACGAGGTGAGAATTGCTTAAAACCATATAAGAAACAGTGATTATCTATTCTATTAACCTAGGACAGAAGATTAACACCCCTTTCCTTACACACCTTGTAACGACCCGAAATTCTCAGCGCCGGGACTGTGATGATGCCTAACATTTCACTTGCTAGGCAAGCCAATGTGAGAACGGTTTATTTATTTTTCACAGTTTAAATGATAATATTAAGAAAGAACTGAAATAATTGAAATAATCTAAAGTGTAAATGAGAAAGCTAAACCAGCCAAACATCTATTACAAATCCCTAAACCTGTGTACATATAAGGGTCTAAAATAAATATAAAGATGTTTGAAGGAAAATACACAGTTAACTAGGAAGAGGATCGGGACTCTAGGAGCTGCGGGCGCAGAACAGTCGTACCTCAAGCCTCCTCAAATATCCAACTTGAGCGCGCTAATAACCGCCGATGGGACCGATTCCAAAATCTGCACAGTGTGCTGAGTGTAGTATCAGTACAACCGACTCCATGTACTTGTGAGTGCTTATCATAAACTAAACGAAGAATGACGAGGCTAAGGAGGGTCACCTACATTATAACCTGTATGCAGTATATATAATAATGACAGAATAACAGAAATACAAAGCGGATTTAAACAATCAACTAAAAATAATAACCATGGCCCCGAGAATAACCCAGCGTCTTCCAAAATTACAATATTTAACAGTTGTAACGACCCAAAGGGTCATCACCGAATTTCTCTCTTTTTTCGCGCTTCCGAGGCCTTGAAAACCTCACTTATAGTTTTCTCGATTTGTGTGCGCAGTCCGGGCGCGTAGCCGGAAAGCTTTTATGTTGAAATATGTGAATTCTGTGAAAAATTTGAAGAATTTCGATATTAATATGATTAAGGTTAACTTCAGTCAATATTTTTGGTAAACAGACCCGGACCCGTGATTTGACGGTCCCGAAGAGTCCGTAGAAAAATATGGGACTCGGGCATGTGCCCGGAGTCGAAATCCGAGGTTTAGAACCCGAGTAAAAGAATTTTTCTGTTAAATTGTTAAGGAAAATGGAAATGACAATTGATTAAAAGACTATGGTATCGGGCTCGTATTTTTGTTCCGACGCCCGGTACAAGTCTTATATATTATTTAAGCGCTTTCTGTGAAGATTGATCGAAATCGGACGTCGTTTGACGTGTTTCGAACTATAAGTTCTAAGTTTGAAAGTTTAGAAAAAAAATCATGAGTTTTGAGGCTTGATTCAATGATTTTGATGTTATTTTGGCGGTTTGATCGCTCGAATAAGTTTTTAGGGTGTTATTGAGTTAGTGTGTGTGTTTGGTTAGGAGCCCCGAGGGCTCGGGAGTGAATTGGAGGTGGTTCGGGGTGTTTTTACACTTAGGAAAGGATCAGATTTTTGCTGCATTTTTACAAAGACAATTTGTTCTTCGTGAACGCGGCCACAGGCTCGCGTTCGCAGTGCTTTGATGTTCCCCTCTTTCGCATTCGCGTCATCCCTATTGCGATCGAGTAAGCCAAGTTCAAGGCCCCCAGAGGTTCCTTTCTTCGCGTTCGCATCCTTCATCTCGCGAACGCGTAAGTTAACCAGTCTACTCAACGCGTTCGCGTGGGTCTCCCCGCGTTCGAGTAGTTACAAACCCCATTTTCACCGCGTTCACGATTCCCCTATCGTATTCGCGTATAACAGTCCCTGGACCCCCAGCATTTTCTTCTACGTGTTCGCGTTCCCTTTCACGCGTTCGCGATGTATTGCCCAGTTTATCTTTCGCGAACGCGGCCCCTTTCTCGCGAACGCGAAGGGCAATTTTGCCCAGCGAATTTTTAAGTCAAAAACAGAACCAGTGACGGGAAAAACATAACCCTTCACGAGCTCTTCCTTCTCCAAAGTCCTAGGGCGAATTTTAGAGCACTTCTTCATCAAAACTTCTTGGGTAAGCATTGTTTAACTTGTTTTCTTCAATTTCCTTCATTAACTACTGAAATCCTAGCCCTAAATCATGAAATCAAGGTAGAAATTGTGGGTTTTAGATAGAGTTATGGTTTTGAGAATTTTGAGTGATTCAACCTCAATTTGGGGTCGAATCTTAAAACAAATTATATATTTGAACTCGCGGGGTTATGGGTGACTACGTTTTGGTCCGAGCCTCGTGTTTGGACCATGTGGGTCCGGTGTCGAATTTTGGTATTTTTGGAAGAATGCTAGAAAACTCATTTTTAGGCTATGGGATATGTTGTTGAGACCTAATTGATATTATTGAATTAATTATGCCTAGATACCATTGTTTCGGAGTCGGATTGTAGAGGAAAGGCGGTATTGGAGAGTTGATTGCTATTCTTTGGACCGAGGTAAGTGTTTGATCTAACTTTGGCTTGAGGGAATAGGATGTGAGTGTTATTACTTGCTAATTGCTAAATGATCGAGTACGGTGTATAGGCATGGTGACGAGTATCTATACACCGGTGTCTAGCATGACCATGGGTATTTGTTGGTACTTGTTTTGATATACCTTAGGACTCTTCCAAACTAATTACTGATTTTTTTTTTCACATTGTGAAAAGTTTGAGGATAAATTATGAGTTGCGAATTCTTTAGAGTGTTACTCAAATGATAAATATACTATAGAGTAAGAAATGAAAGAATTGGAAAAAGATATGATTATCACCCTTGCCGGGATATGTAAGTTGTTGTCATTGCTCCTCTGCCGGGATGTGTAAGCTGTTGTCATTGCTCCCTTGCCGGGATTTAGTTGTTTAATTGAGTTTTTCCCTTGTCCGGACATTTCTTATTATTATTTATTTCCCTCACCCGTTTGGTCATGATTGCTGTTTGAGTGAGGAAGAGTGATGATGCACGAAGGGTCATTCCGTACCATTGTTGATTATATTTGCACGAAGGGTCATTCCGCGCCATTGTTGATTATATTATGCACGAAGGGTCATTCCGTGCCATTGTTTGATTATATTCGCACGAAGGGACATTCCGTGCTATTGTTGAATATATTATGCACGAAGGGTCATTCCGTGCAATTGTTGATTATATTTGCACGAAGGATCATTCCGTGCCATGAAATGAGAGTTATGTGAGGAAAGCACGAAGGTTGATGCCGTGCATTTTTATTTGATTGCTTTGGGTGAGGATGAGAGTAAAAGCACGAAGGTTGATGCCGTGTAACTGTGGGATTTCTTGTTTCTGTTAATTATTGTTGTGCCCTGTTTCTTATTTAAGTTGATGAATTTTATATCCGGATTGTAATCCCCCATAGCATGCTCCCCTCCCTTTTAACTGTTTAGTTTTGGTATTCTTTCCT
>MU672170.1:573318-586701 GCA_026770625.1 Nicotiana glauca
AGAAGTTTCTCCCAGTCACTCAGCGGGAGGCACTTCGCAGGCAGTTTGAGTGCCTCCAGCAGGGCTCCATGATAGTTACACAGTATGAGACTCGGTTTATTTATTTGGCACGCCATGCTATTGGGATACTCCCCACAGAGCGAGAGAGGGTTCGGAGATTTATTGATGGATTAATTCAGCCGATCTGTCTCCATATGGCTATGGGAGCTGGTAGTGATATTTCCTTTCAGGAGGCGGCCAATGCGGCCTGCAGGGTTGAGATGGTCCTCCTACAGGGAGGTGGTCAGATGTCGGATAAGAGGCATCGTCATTCTGATAGGTTCAGTGGTACCTCGTCTGGAGGTAGGTATTCTTATGGTAGAGGTCATTCACCGAGACCCTTTCAGTCAGTGCTCCAGGTTTCTCATTGTACTCCAGGCGATGGTGGTTCTCAACAACATTATTCAGATCAGCAGCCTATCAGTGCACCCCCACTTCAGAGCTTCAGGGGAGGACATTCAGGTTGACAGGGCCAGCAGTTGCAACAGCCGAGGTCTTGTTATAGTTGTGGTGACCCCGTTCACATTGTCAAGTTTTGCCCTCGAGCCTCGAGCAGCTCTCAGCAGCAGGGTCCTCGCCCCATGATTCAGGCATCAGGCGACCCACAGCTCGCCCAGCCAACTAGAGGCGGGGGTGGGGATCATAGAGGTGGAGGTAGAGACCGTAGAGGTAGAGCTCGGACCGGTAGAGGTAGGGGTCAGCCAGTAGCCGATCGTCCCAGAGACATGGTTCAGGGAGGGGGGGCCCAGCCCCAGTGTTATGCTTTGCCAGCCAGGCCAGAGGCTGAGTCTTCAGATGCTGTTATTACAAGTACTATTCTGGTCTGTGATAGGGATGCCTCAGTTCTATTTGACCCTGGGTCTACGTATTCATATGTGTCGTATTATTTTGCACCGTACTTGGCTATGCCTAGTGATGCTTTGGGTATCCCTGTATATGTATCTACACCAGTGGGTGATTCTATAGTGGTCGACCGAGTTCATCGTTCCTGTGTTGTAGTATTTGAGGGTCTTGAGACTCGTGTTGATTTATTGTTTTTAGACATGGTGGATTTTGATGTTATATTGGGGATGGATTGGTTGTCCCCGTATCATGCTATCTTGGATTGTCACGCCAAGACCATTACCTTGGCTTTGCCATATTTGCCCCGATTGGAGTGGAGAGGGACCCCAGGACATGCCACCCGCAGTGTTGTTTCCTATGTTAAGGCTCGACGCATGGTCGAGAAGGGGTGTTTAGCTTACTTGGCATATGTTCGTGATTCCAGCACGGAGGTTCCTTCTATTGACTCCATTCCTATTTTTCGGGGGTTCCCAGAGGTTTTCCCTTCAGACTTGCCGGGTATGCCGCCCGACAGGGATATTGATTTCTGTATTGACCTGGCCCCAGGCATACAGCCCATTTTTATTCCGCCGTATCGCATGGCCCTGCCAGAGTTGAAGGAGTTAAAGGACCAGTTGCAAGATCTTCTAGAGAAGGGTTTTATCATGCCTAGTGTTTCTCCTTGGGGTGCGCTAGTGTTATTTGTGAAGAAGAAGGATGGATCGATGAGGATATGCATTGATTATCGGCAATTGAACAGGGTGACGATAAAGAACAAGTATCCACTACCGAGGATTGATAAATTGTTTGACCAGCTTCAGGGTGCAAAGGTGTTTTCAAAGATAGACTTGAGATCTGGCTACCATCAGCTGAGGATCAGGGCATTTGATGTCCTTAAGACAGCATTTCGCACTCGGTATGGGCATTATGTGTTTTTGGTCATGTCATTCGGGTTGACCAATGCCGCAGCAGCATTTATGGAGTTGATAAATCGAGTGTTCAGACCTTATCTAGACTTGTTCGTGATAATCTTTATTGATGATATTCTGGTGTACTCCCGCAGCCAAGAGGAGCACGAGCAGCACTTGAGAGTGGTTCTTCAGACTCTGAAGGATAGTTAGTTGTATGCTAAGTTCTCGAAGTGCGAGTTTTGGTTGAGTTCGGTTGCATTTATGGGTCATGTTGTATCAATAGAGGGCATTCAGGTAGACCCGAAGAAGATTGAGGAAGTCAAGAACTGGCCTCGACCAGCATCAGCGACTGAGATTCAGAGTTTCTTGGGGATAGCAGGTTATTATCGTCGGTTCGTGGAGGGGTTTTCATCTATAGCAGCCCCGATGACCAGATTGACCCAGAAGGGTGCCCAGTTCAGGTGGTCAGACGAGTGTGAGGAGAGCTTTCGGAAGCTCAAGATAGCTCTGACTACGACACCGATATTGGTTTTGCCCACAAGTTTAGGGCCTTATACAGTTTATTGCATGCTTCCTGTATTGGGCTTGGTGCAGCATTGATGCAGGATGGTAGAGTCATAGCTTATGCTTCGAGGCAATTGAAGATCCACGAGAAGAACTATCCGGTCCATGATTTAGAGTTGGCAACCATTGTTCATGCTTTGAATATTTGGAGGCATTATCTATATAGTGTGACGTGTGAGGTGTACACAGATCACAAGAGCCTTCAGTACTTGTTCAAGCAAAAGGAGTTGAATTTGAGGCAGAGGAGGTGGTTGGAGTTGTTGAAAGATTATGATGTTACTATTTTGTACCACCCGGGGAGAGCCAATGTGGTGGCCGATGCATTGAGTAGGAAGTCCGCCAGCATGGGTAGTCTTGCTTATGTTCTGGTCAGCCAGAGACCGCTTGCTTTGGATATTCAGTCCTTGGACAATCGATTTGTGAGTTGGACATTTATGAGCCTAGCAGAGTGTTAGCTTGCACGGTCGCTCGTTCTTCCTTATGGGAGCGTATCCGTGACCAGCAGTTTGATGTTCCTCATTTGTCTGTCCTAAGAGACACGGTGCAACGTGGAGGTGTCACGAAGGTGACCTTAGATGATGATGGTGTTTTGAGGTTGCCGGGGCGATTTTGTGTGCCTAATGTTGATGGGATTCGAGAGTTGATCTTAGTGGAGGCCCATAGTTCGCGGTATTCTATTCACCCGGGCACCGCGAATGTATCAGGACTTGCGGCAGCATTATTGGTGGCGTAGGATGAAGAAAGATATTGTTGCATATGTGGCTCGATGTTTGAACTGTCAGCAGGTCAAGTATGAGCATCANAGAGTTCACCTACAACAACAGCTACCAATCCAGCATTCAGATGGCTCCATATGAAGCGTTGTATGGTAGGCGATGTCGGTCTCCAATCGGATGGTTTGAGCCGAGAGAGGCTCAGTTATTGGGTACAGATTTAGTTTAGAAGGCCTTGGATAAGGTCAAGATCATACAGGACAGGCTTCGTTCGGCTCAGTCACGTCAAAAGATTTATGTGGATCATAAGGTTCGAGATGTAGCTTTCCTGGTTGATAAGCGGGTCTTGCTTCGAGTGTCGCCTATGAAGGGCGTGATGAGATTTGGGAAGAAGGGCAAGCTTAGCCCTAGGTTCATTGGCCCATTTGAGATTCTTGATCATGTGGGAGAGGTGACTTACAGACTTGCCTTGCCACCTAGCTTGGCAGCCGTGCATCCAGTGTTTCATGTGTCTATGCTTCGGAGGTATCACGGCGATCCTACCCACGTGTTAGATTTCGGCACTGTCTAGTTGGACAAGGATCTATCTTACGAGGAGAAGCCAGTAGCTATTATAGACCGGCAGGTTCGACAGTTGAGGTCAAAGATTTTTCCTTCAGTGCGTGTCCAGTGGAGAGGTCAGCCTCCTGAGGCATCGACCTGGGAGTCCGACTCCGATATGCGGAGCCGTTATCCTCATCCATTTCCTGACTCAGGTACTTTTTTCTTTTGTCCGTTCGAGGACGAACAGTTGTTTTAGAGGTGGAGAATGTGACGACCCAAAGGGTCATCACCGAATCTCTCTCTTTTTCTGTGCTTCCGAGGCCTTGAAAACCTCACTTATAGTTGCCTCGATTTGCATGCGTAGTCCGGCCGCATAGCCGAAAAGATTTTATTTTGAAATATGTGAATTCTGTGAAACATTTGAAGAATTTTGATATTAATATGATTAAAGTTGTCTTCGGTCAATATTTTTGGTAAACAGAACCGGACCCGTGATTTGACGGTCCCAGAGGGTCCATAGAAAAATATGGGACTTGGGCATGTGCCCGGAGTCGAAATCTGAGGTCTAGAACCCGAGTAAAAGAATTTTTTTGTTAAATTATTTTTTTTAAATTGTTAAGGAAAATGGAAATGAAAATTGATTAAAAGACTTTGGTATCGGGCTCGTATTTTGGTTCCGATGCCCGATACAAGTCTTATATATTATTTAAGCGCTTTCTGTGAAGGTTGGTTGAAATCGGACGTTGTTTGACGTGTTTCAGACTTTAAGTTTCAAGTTTGAAAGTTTATGAAGTTTAGAAGAAAAATCATGAGTTTTGAGGCTTGATTCAATAATTTTGATGTTATCTTGGCGGTTTGATCGCTCGAGTAAGTTCGTAGGGTGTTATTGAGTTAGCGTGTGTGTTTGGTTAGGAGCCCCGAGGCTCGGGAGTGAATTGGAGGTGGTTCGGGGTGTTTTTACACTTAGGAAAGGATCAAATTTTAGCTGCATTTTTACACAGACAATTTGTTCTTCGCGAACGCGGCCACAGGCTCGCGTTCGCAGTGCTTTGATGTTCCCCTCCTTCGCGTTCGCGTCATCCCTATCGCGTAAGCAAGTTCAAGGCCCCCAGAGGTTCCTTCTTCGCGTTTGCATCCTTCATCTCGCGAACGCTTAAGTTAACCAGTCTACTCAACGCGTTCGCGTGGGTCTCCCCGCGTTCGCATAGTTACAAACCCCCCCTCATCGCGTTCGCGATTCCCCTATCGCGTTCGCGTATAACAGTCCCTGGACCCCCAGCATTTTCTTCTACGCGTTCACGTTCCCTTTCATGCGTTCGCAAAGTATTGCCTAGTTTACCCTTCACGAACGCGGCCCCTTTCCTGCAAACGCGAAGGGCAATTTTGCCCAGCGACTTTTTAAGTCAAAAACAGAACTAGTGACGGGAAAAGCATAACCCTTCACGAGCTCTTCCTTCTCCAAAGTCCTAGGGCGAATTTTAGAGCACTTCTTGGGTAAGCATTGTTTAACTTGTTTTCTTCAATTTCCTTCATTAACTACTGAAATCCTAGCCCTAAATCATGAAATCAAGGCAGAAATTATGGGTTTTGGGTAGAGTTAGAGTTTTGAGAATTTCGGGTGATTCAACCTCAATTTCAGGTCGAATCTTAAAACAGATTATATATTTGAACTCGTGGGGTTATGGGTGACTAGGTTTTGGTCCGAGCCTCGTGTTTGGACCATGTGGGTCCGGTGTCGAATTTTGGTATTTTTGGAAGTGTAATCACATGATTTTTGACCTATACGAAACACTCCTACATAATCCAAGAAAATAGATTTTTTCTTAATTATTTACCATTTTTAGGAATTTTTATTGATTTTATTAGTTGTTTGCATTTTTTGTGCATGTTTAAGTTTTATTTAAATCATAAAAAAATATAAAAATATCATGCATTACATTTAGAATTTCTTTTAAATTTTTAGAATTAGCTAGTAATTACTTGTTTTATAAAAATTGAAAATCACAAAAAGTGCTTCATTTTTACACTTTTTCCTTCTATTGATTTTTTTAAGGATTAAGTAGCTTTTATAATTTTTGTAATCATCTAATTAGTTTATTTTCAGACTTTCGGATAATTTAGGATTTTTAAGTTGTAGGATTTTAATTAAAAGAAAAGGAGAAAATTAGAAAATAAAAGAAACAATTTGGAAATGTTTTGTCTTGTGAAATTGGCTCATTGTAATTAAAGACCCACTCAGTTTTTCCCAACCCAGCCCAAATTTCCTAGCCCATAATCCCTAGGCTCATACCTCTAACCTAATCCCTACATCTATATAGTAGTACCTACATCCTAAATGCAGAGAGGACACATTATACATTATCAGATCCCAAGCAGATGAAAACAACGCATTTGGTCAGTCCTCTTGGACCTTGGATTTTCAGCAAATACCAGCGACATCTCCTCAAAGAAAGGATTCCAAAATTCCTTTTCTTTGAAAGAAGGTAGTGAAAAATTCACATCCTCTCCTATAATCCACCAGATAGATTTCCTCCAAATAGAAACGAAACTTCATCTTCTCCACACGATTAACGCCGATGCTGGCCCCTTCTCTTTCTCTTGTTCATCTTGACACACACATATGAAAAGGGGAAAGAAAACATACTTGAATTATGAACTTTCAGATCTAGAAAAAATCAAAAAAAGGGATTTAAAGCTGGTTTTGAGTTTCATACAATTGTCGTCTATTTCTGAGCCTTTGCAAGCTGTTTTGAGTTGAAGAAGCTGATCGATTTCTGCTGTTCTTCCTTCTATTGTTGATTGCTGTTATTCTGTGGTCTGCGCCGAATTCATGGCCTAGTTGCAGATTTTTTTTGTTCGTTTTGGTCCAGCAGTGAGGTAAACACATAAAACTCTTGATGTATTTGAATGTTCTTCAATGAAAATGAGCTGTCGATCTATTCGAAATCCGTATGATGTTTGTTTTGATTAGATTTTTGTACTAAAACTGTTTCCTTAGTGCTGAATCTGATTCTGCCTTGGAGCTACAACTCACAGATGTTAATTTGAGCTTTTAAAATTCACTGTGTGTTGATTTGATTAACATTTGAAATGCTTACTTTAGGATTAAATTCGAAATGTTGCTCTACGTGATTCGGCTTGTGTGATAATCTCCTTGATTTGGTTTAATTCAGTTTAATTCAGTCAAGCTGCTGCGTGTGTGTTGAATTCTATTTGAAAATTTTCTGTTGGACTCTTTGGCTGCGTTCTAGGTTCTGTATGACTTCACTTCTTCAGCTAATTCACTGAGAATTCATTCTAAGCATTTTGGAGCCGTTGGATTTGCTTAATTTTTGTCGTTTGATTTTGCTGATTCCTTGATGGTTATTTCTGCTCATTTTGCCACTACCAAGGTGTGGAACCAATGCACAAATCTGGATGCTTAAGTAGTAATGTCACTATCTGGAACAAATTCTCGTTTTTTACTGGTTTCTCTAAGTGTAATTACTGTGCATATTTCCTTCTATGGCTTGGCTTATGTGTTAGATTCTTGTGCATTTGGTGGTTGCAGTGGAAATGATTTGGTGATACTATTGTTAAAAGTGTTTGATGTTCTTATTTAAAATGGATAGTACATGAAAGGTCAGAATAACCTTTTATTTTGGGGGGATATAAAAATTAGATTTTAGCCACTTATAATAATTTAAGCGACCGTTCTAGAACCACCGGATTCGGGGGTGCCTAACACCTTCCCTCGGGTCAACAGAATTCCTTATTCAAAATTTCTGGTTCGCAGACTCCAATTGGGAAGTCGAATAATTTTCCTCGATTTGGGATTTAGATTAAACTGGTAACTTGGGACACCAAAAACCAATCCTATCCCAAGTGGAGACTCTAAAAATAAATAAATAATCCCAGTTCGAATAATGTCACTTTAAATGGAAAAACTCCCTTATACTTTATCCTTCGGGGTAGGTGCGTAAAAAGGAGGTGTGACAGCTCTGGCGACTCTGCTAGAGAAACGAACCTAGAATTCCGATTCAGGGTTCAAGAATTCGAGCTTAGTACAATTGTTATATTTGGCTTTATCTGATTTTCTACACGTTCCACGCTATATGTGCTAAATATTTTACCGCTTTGATATGTGTTGAAATTGTATATAAAATATCGTGAATCCCTTCCTCTCTCTGAGTCTTCTACATCATGGAAAAGGGTGCACTTCGTGTAGCTTATGTTCTATTTGGAGTCTTTCCCAATTTAGAACGACGTTGGATAAGTTGCAAATACGCTGCCTCCCCCTCGGCTCGAGTTGTCCGCTCGGGTAAGCCAAGTCTAGATCAATAAACCTAGGGTTTAAACCTAGAAGAACAAAACCTCGTGCCGGATCACTAGTAGGACTCTTGTTTGCATCATGTGCATTTGACTTAGGGGACTCAACACAGGGGTTGGGTCCATGTAGGACAGGTGACCTGAAATAAAATGACCATCCTGATGCATCTTACGTGCTACTTGCGCATTTATTTGCTCGGCTTTGCATGTTGACTGGCTTGTATATAATGAGTGAAAATTGTGAAAAATAGCAGTGTTAAGACTAGGTGAGGGATTTGTTTTGAAAAACCCAATGCCAAATAGTACCGAAATGCTGCCGGATTTTTGAAAAATGAAAAAAGAAAATAGAAAGAAAAATTGTTGTTCAAAAATAGTTTTGATTTTGGCAAGTCTGCCCGAACTACGCTGGTTTGATTCTCACCGGATGTGAGATACGTAGGCAACCCTCATCGGGTCCAACCTCCCTTTTGCAAAAATAGCCCAAAAAATATCAAAATTTTAATTTTTGTCATAAATAAGTCGGGTGATTACATTCTTGCTTAAAATAAGCCGAATGTCCCAAAAGGACGCCGGAAGGCCGTTTTTCGCAAGAACAGCAACCCTGAGTCATTTTAAATGGTTTGCGGGCACAATCTTAAAATCTTCCTCCCAGAAGTGCTGAAATGCCGTATTCGCAAAACCAAGGCTTGTCTTTTAAAATAAAGAATTTTGCAAAAAATAGCCAGTTTTCAAAATAAGTCATTAAAGTACCCTTGTAAATAAACGTGCAGGATGACTTCAAGTAACATCGAAACCTTCTCAGTCCTGAGTGAGATCCCTTTGAAACTCCATATGTGGTGGCATGATCTAGGAAAAGGAAGTAGAGAGACTGTGGTCAAAATTTTTGACGGTCTAGTTGATCTACTAAACATCAAACCGAGAAAGGATATCATTTAGGCACTAATACCATTTTGGGACCCGACCCGTAATGTATTCCGATTTTTAGATTTTGAACTCACACCTACCTTAGAGGAGATTGCGGGATACGCGGGCCTCAAAGGGAACCTTCGAGGCAGATACCCATTGGCCCCACGATTGGTAACCCTTCATAGGTTTTTGGATTTGTTGAACATCAGCCGGATATTCAAGACCCGCATTTGGCAGAAGGGTGTTGTACATTGCATTCCTATACCACCGGTATGGTAACCCAAAAGGTTTCGAGGAGCCTAATACCGGCTTGACATATGCCGGAAATAAAGACAAATGGGAAGCCCGATAGGGATTAGCCTTCATGGTAGCCTTTCTGGGAGTGGTGGTTTGTCCGAGAGAAGATGGTCACATAGACCTCGGCCTTGTAGGGATGCTAGATGTTGCCATGAAAAACCTACTAGCATAGTGGTTCCTCTGATCATAGCAGAAATGTACCGGGCTTTGACCAAATGTCATGAAGGCGGGAAATTCTTTTAAGGTTGCAATTTGCTTTTACAATTGTGGATGCACGAACATCTCCGTCACCGCACCGGCTATATGAACTACGGTTTAACTGGGTTGAGTTGTATTGCAGAATTTGGGACCCGGGTGACAGGTATTGAGTTCCCTGAGGGTTCTGAGGCTTGGTCGTCATGCTTATGATCCCTGACCGCAGATAAAGTCGAATGGGCTTATGGGTGGCTTCCTGCTACTGAATCTGTATACACATCAACACAAGTCCCCTATATTCTTTTGATGGGTATCCGAAACATACAGCCTCACGCTCCTTACCGGGTTTTGTGACAACTTGGAAGATTCCAGACAGTGCACAATGATGAAGACCTGAGTGAGCAAGTCATTAAGTTAAGCTCGAAGGCTGCTTTTCCTGAAGGCAGAATCCGAAAGATATGTAATGAGTGCCGGTTTCTCGAGCCTAAAACCATAATACAGGACCAAGCTAGAGGCGAGGTAGATCCCAAGTATCTAACGTAGTTTGGCAAAAGATTTCAAATCCCAGAGAGACCCGCTAAAAGACCGCACGTGCGGCAATTTACCGATGGGGTCCAGGTTAAATGGGATTGGCAAGCAAAGGAGAAGGAGTACTGAGCTAGAATAGGACAGTTGGAACAACAGGTCCGAGACCTCCAATTTGACAAGAGTGTACAGGCTGCAGCCGACGAGGGTGATAAAAAGAAATTAGCTCAGGAGAACGAAGCACTCAAAGCCCGAATTAAGCAAATGAAAATAGTTGCCAAGAACCAAGAAAGAAGTATGTCTGATGAAAGGTTGATCAAAGGGTTAAAGAGACAAATCTCGGACTGCTAAGAAGAATTAGAAAAATCCGAGGGAAACATGGCAAGGCTTCGGACACAGTGGGCTAAGAAGACTGAATAAAGAGCCCAATTTGTGCAACAAATGAGGAGAAACTACGAGGGGACCATTGCCAAGATGAAGAGAAAAATGAATACTATGGAAGAAAGGACAGCCCAACGGGATAAAGAATTCCAAGCCGAGATGAACCAGTGCTTTGGGTTAATTGCAGAGATGGAAAGGGAAATAAAATTGCTACAAGAACTGCACTTCCAGGACTCTCAAGTGTTAGAGGCTCGTACACAACAAATAAGCCGGCTCCTCCAAGGAAAGGGCCGAATCAGAGAAAGGATCAGAAACATTGCCCACTATATTGTCATGAAGTGTCAGGCCGGCGAGCGAATGGGTCGTACCACGTCCTTTGCCTCAGTGATGATATTTGTTCTCCAGGTCATGAATGATTTAGATCAGTTGTAAAAGGGTCTTGCACGTAGACCCGTGGCGATGCCGAATGATGCTCCGCGGGCCCCAGGATTTGAGGCATTGATGTATTCTTAGTTAATTGAGTCTGTATTTTTGCTGTCAAGTCTATTTTTGTAATTTCCTTTTCAAGAAAAGAAAAACAAATAGTCTAGTAACTTTTGTAACCGCAGTTGTTATTAATGAAAATTTGAAAATTCCCAAAAAAAAAAATTGTTTTCTTACTTTTGCACTTATTTGCAAGAACTACGCTTGGTCTGATTCATGCGGGCCATGATACGTAGGCAATCTACATAAGATTCGACCGTAATCCTAGAAAAAAATAAAGAAAAGAAAAAGAAAAAGAAATACAAGGGAAATAAATAAAGGGAAAACCAGAAAAAGAAACACGAAGGAAGCAAATAAGGCATTGAGAGAAAAAACCATGGCCAAAGAAAAGAAAAGGCAGAAAATGAAAAAAGAGGGAAAAGAAAATGAGAGAAAACAAAATGAAAAGAGAAAGAAAAGAGAAAGAAAAGAGAAAAGAAATAAGAGAAAAGCCGGGATGACGCATGCAGCCGAAGCAAACATGTAGATATTCATTTAACTGTATAGGTGCATCACTCTCCAATGTGTAGTTACCTATCTGTTACTTGTTTCACACTAACTGTTGTTGCTGTCAATCTAGCTGAATATTTTATAAACCATGGTTGGTTTGTGGTAAGCTGGCCTCACATCGATACTTTACCAGATCCAAAGGAAATATAGAAATGTCATCTGAAATGACTCTGCCTGCAATCCCCATACCCAAAGACAGCCCAATCTCTGGGATCCCGGCCTCTGAATCCCTTACAGCTGAAGAAAATCGGATTCTGCGCCTACGATTGATGAAAATGTGGGATGCTTGGAATAACGGAAAGGAACCTCCAAGCACTATCCCCGGATCCCCGGAGTTATTCCCTAGATCTGGAGGTGCTACTACTGTCCCTATCAGCCGCCCATATATTCCTCTGGGGCAACCTACTATGACTGCTAACTTCTTCGAAACACCCTCTGAGGCTCACCCCCAGATTTTCCCGTCTGGAATTGCTCCCAATATCTTCACAGCTCCACCATCCTCCGCAACAACACAACCATCACTACCAAAGCATGCTTTTGACCCCTCGGTCTTCACATTCTAGAATCCTGTCTTTCAGGCTGATCCTCCTCATTATCCTCAGTACTCTTACCCTCAGCCACCATACGAGCTTACGCCGGGGCAGGATAAAACCCCCAAAGCTCCAGAGCAGGAGGAGATGGAAAAGAGAATGAGAAGCCTCGAGCAAAGCTTGAAAAATATGCAGGGCTTGAGCGGGCAGAAAAGCGACTCCTATACAGACTTGTGTATGTTCCCACATGTACACTTGCCATCAGGATTCAAAATACGAAAATTTGAAAAGTATGATGGGCACGGCGACCCCATCGCTTACCTGAAATGGTACTGCAATCAGTTGCGGGGTGCCGGCGGAAAAGAGGAATTATTGATGGCATATTTCGGGGAAAGCTTGATTGGTATCACTTCAGAGTGGTATATGGATCAGGATGTCTCGCGTTGGCATATATGGGATGATCTGGCCCGAGATTTTGTCCGACAATTTCAGTACAATATAGACATTACGCCAGATAGGAACTCCTTGGCGAATTTGAAGAAAAGCCCCTCAGAGAGTTTTCGTGAATATGCAATTAAGTGGCGTGAACAAGCGTCAAGGGTAAAGCCTACAATGGATGAGGTTGAGATGGTCACTGTCTTCCTACAGGCTCAGGAGGCAGATTATTTTCAGAATATGATGTCCGCTACGGGTAAGCCTTTCGCAGAGGCAATAAAAATCGGAGAAATGGTAGAGAATGGGCTAAAAACGGGCAGAATCTTGAGCCAGTCAGCCATAAGAGCAACCTCCCAAGCCATCCAAGGCGGGTCTGGAGGAATGGCTAAGGGCAAAAAGAAAGAAGAAACAGTGATGGCGGCATCAGGAGGAAGAAGGTACCGGGCCCCTAAACCGGTGTTCTCAGAAAGAGACCCTCAACACTATTACCCTCACACAGATATGACTTATACTCCTCCGCCTTATGCGGTAATGAATGCTCAACCTTTCGGCCGCCCACAACCACAAGCTAACCGAAACCCACCTCCATTCCAAAGAAACCAGCCCCCTTGCCAAAACCAATATAACCCCCGACCACCACAAAATAATTTTCGCCCTCGGGAACCACATAAGCGACTAAATTTTACCCCGATTGGTGAACCATATTCCAGTTTGTTCCCGAAGCTCGTCCAGATGAACCTATTATAGCCTATTCCCCAAAACAGGCCGAACCCGAAATCTCCAGCTTATCAACGGGGTGTTCATTGTGCCTATCATTTAGGGGATGAAGGGCACAATACTGACAACTGTTGGACATTGAAAAAAGCTGTGGAAAAATGATCCCACATCACCCTATGTCATATAGGTCCGATAACACATTTAAATCGAATTTACTCAATCCAGCCTAGCCCATAAATCATAGAACTACCTTTTTACTTCTGAAGCCATCGATATGATCAAAACCTCACACCTATACCTTGAATAGCCTCGAACCAGCTGTAATAACCCATACCTGCAACCTCGGGTGAAATTATATGATCTACCGCATAATCCAAGCACTCGAAATGTTAACTTCTATTCACAGTAGTTGCCCACAACAACCAATTACCGATAGAAAATCCCTTATCAACTAAAGTCTTATTC
>MU672184.1:8485-32434 GCA_026770625.1 Nicotiana glauca
GGAAGGGATTCGCGACAGTTTATATATACAATTTCAACCAATATCAAAGCGGTAAAACATTTAGCACATATAGCATGGAACATGTAGAAACATCAGATAAAGCTGAATATAACAATTATACTAATCTCGAATTCTTGAAAACTGAATCGGAATTCTGGGTTCGTTTCCCCAGCAGAGTCGCCAGAGCTATCACACCTGCTTTTTTACACAACTACCCCGAAGGATAATGTATAAGGTAGTTTTTCCATTTAAAGTGACATTATTCGAAATGGGATTATTTATTTATATCTAGAGTCGCCACTTAGGATAGAATTGGCTTTTGGTGTCCCAAGTCACCGGTTTAACTTGAATCCCAAATCGAGGAAATTTCGACTTCCCAATTGGAGTCTGCGAACTAGAAATTCTGAATAAGGAATTCTGTTGACCCGAGGGAAGGTGTTAGGCACCCTCGGATCCCGTGGTTCTAGCACGGTTGCTTAAATTATTATAAATGGCTAAAAATATTGTTTCCTTAATTATTCCAACCTATAGTGCAATTTTGAAATTATTTACCGCTTTTAGTTAATTTTTAAGAAAGTGAACGTCGTTTAAGAACGTGTTTTTGGATCAAGTCATATGAAATGCACCCGGATCCTCGACACATTCTTATTCAATGTTTTTGGATTTGAATTTGGGTTGCATGAAATGCACACCCGTATTTAAGAAGGTAAAATTATTAAAAGCGTGCCTAAAGTTACAACGGGCTATTATCTTTGCGAAGGGCCGTGAAATTCACTAGACGGCACGCCGCAAATGCTAAGTATTTTTATTTAAGCATTTAATGAGGGCCCGCGATTTATGCATTTTTGTTTGGTGATGCTCATCTCACTTTATTATTTAAAGGTCAACCTAAAGCAAACTATAATTTTCTATTTATTTTTTATCTCTAAAGGGGCCTAAAAATATACATTTATAAATTTGGGTCTCGAGTTCAAACAAAAGGGAGGACCCTCTTAATTTGAACCCACTGCCTAACTCGAAAATTTAAATTCATATTGCAAATTAATTCCCATATTTCTAATATAATTTTAAAAGGATTTTGACTTCCAGCATTTTTGGGCTTTGAAGGTTTGGCCCAGCAGGAGAGAAGTTTGTTCAATTTTGAAAAGTTGTCTAATATTGGGCCTAAGAATCAGCTTGTAAATCTGCCATAGTATGGGTCCAAATGGGATAAGTCATGACCTGAGATGTGAGCCTTGCACTTGGGCTCAACCTGAAGAAAATCAGGCCCAATGGTCCAGCCATTAAGGTATACCCAACCACTTGGGCCTGCCTTGACTTGCCTTCTTACTTGTTTCACTCACGTAGCCCAATGTGCCCATAACAGTACTTAAACAATTCCAGAAGTCATATTCAGCTAAACACGTAATGGTTAATAAGGTATTATTTGTATATTGACTATTTCATATTCTCTTTTATTTATGTGTAACACCATTATTTATTTGAGAGTCACATATTAACACTTAACAAATTAGCTGATCTAAGAATGTTGGTTACTTCCTATCCGTTCACAATCTCTGAATCTCTAAGTAAGGCTTAGCAATAACATGGAATACATAGACCTGCGTTTTTAATTTTTAGCAAGCTATTACGACCAATCTAACCTTCATCAAATGAATCACAACGCTTCAACTCTTCATGTGTGACTTAATCTAAATCATGCTATGAATACTTCAACTCCAGCAGCAATTATCCATTACAGAAATTAATCTATAATATACAAAACTAATGAAACATCATGCAATCAATCTAGAGTTTAATAGTCCAATTAGGTACAAATGATGAAATGTTTAGATTATTTACATTCCAAATGCTTCTACTACATAATCTAACACTCGATCCAATATGTATACAAGTGAACTAATAGGAAAAATATGCAAGCAATGTGTCATTTCTTCAATAGTTTGAATACAACCAATGATTTAGTTCTTCACATATCTCTTGAGATTGAAGAATACCTGGAATTGAAATAAAGTGGAGGTGAGGAATCAGCTTAAACAGGGCAGAACAACAAAGTAATTCAGCAGTGAATTATCAAGTTAACACCAATCTCGAGTCCCAGAAACAATGTCAAACAATCTCCAGCAATTACTAACTAGTAAACGACCAAAATCCCAATTGAATAAGCCAGATTTCGACTCGAAAATGACTCCAAAAGTTTTAAAACTTCAATTATTGCAAAACAGGACAATTCAATCCATTTTGGATCTCAAATGAGCAAAATTCTAACTGAGATTTGGATTTCTAAACAACAAATAGTATTTTTTTTGTTTTTTGGAAGGAATTCATATCTAAGAGAAGTATTTTTCAACTATAGGACTTCAGATTTGAGTATTTGAATTTGAAATTCAAATTTTAGAGCTTAAGCTTGTAAAAAATGCGTATTGGGGGGAAATTTAGAAGCTGGAAATTTTCAGGAATTTTCAGATGTGTAAAGACCTTCTAAAGGAAGGCATTAGGCCTGNTTCAGAAATTACTTACTAATCCTAAAGTTTTGACTTGTTTCTCAAGTTACTGATTTTAAAATGCTGAACCTTACAGTAAGACCTCTTCTAGAAGGATCTAGGGTGTTCTAGCTTTGTGTTCCTAGCTATGGAATACCTATACTACCCTTACTTGAGTCCTGAAATTACTACCTAAGCCAAACTAACCCATTTTGAGTGCCCAAACTACCCCTGACTACCCCTGCAATTACTAACCCTAGTATTAAACTATAACCCCAACCCCTTTACCTTATTTAGTAACTATGGTTAATTAAAAACCAAACTATTCAGCTATAGCCACAATTCTTTAATCATCAAAGTAAACTATCCTTGTTTTAATTAAATTAACTACTTAATCTATATATCCTACGACTACTGTATTATTAAACTAAGCAAAACATTCAAACTTGAAACTAAAGCCAGATTAACCAAAGCAATTATGGATCATTTAATTGAAACTAAACACCAACTCAACTATCAGAAAAAGAAAAAAAAGAACCAAAAAGAAAAAAATTAGCAGAAACAAAAATAAAAAAAACCCTAAAAGTTCTAAAGCAACTATCATGTATAATGATTGATCAATGTCATTCAATTGGGATCAACAAAATACGAACAAATATTTACATTGCACTATTGTAGTCTGACCCTAAAAAAATAGTAAAAGAAGCAGACATGGAAGAACAAGAACAAGAAGAAAACAAAAATAAAAAGATGAAATACCTCCGGTTTTGGCTCATACTCGAATCTGATCAGGCTTTTGGAGCTATTTGGACCAAAAACGTCTTTAATCATGTGTTTTCAATGAGAAAACACACGATTAAAGGAAGTTCTTTCCCAAATCAAAGAAATCCCAACCTTGAAAAATTAGGGTTTTTGGCCAGACTTCGATCCAAAATTTGAGAAGATGTGGTGATGTTTGAGGGTTATAGGCTATGGATTTATGAAGAAGGAGATGAGGAGGATATATGGTGTAAGTTTGGACTGGTTTGGAGAAGGTAGGGTTTTGGGTCATAGTTTAGATCTAATATTCGAGAAGATTGGTTATGAATTGAAGAAGATGGTTTTGGGGGTTGGAAAGAGGAGGAAAGGAGAGCTTGTGGTGAAATTTTGGGGTCATTTGGAGCTTCGACGCCGGCGGAGGCGATTTCCGGCCGGCGGAGGATGGCGGAGACATGGTGGGCTGACGGTGGGCGGCGGTGGGAGATGGTGAGTACGAGGATGGGGGGTTTGGTCGCTGAATTTTGTAAAGTGTTATTACACTTTTATTTAAAATAATGGACCAAATCTGGACCGTTAGATTAGGGAGGATGGACGGCCTGGATTGAATCAAACCAAACGGCGTCGTTTTGTAACCTGGGGACTAGACCGAGTTAATGGGCATCTGGGCTTGACCGGTTTGGATGGGGCTAAGTGTGGACGTTTGGGCCGGTTGTTCATTTCAGAGCTGGCCCAATTTTTCCTTCTTTATTCACTTGCTTTCATTTCATTTCATTTACAAAACAAAATAAACCCATTTTCTTTTCCTTTCCTCTTTTTATTGTAATTTCTTTTAATTTGGAACTAACAAAAATCTAAATTAATTACTAAAATTAAAGAAAAACTAATTAAACCCAAAAATGACAATAAGCACAACAAATTAACACAAAACTACTCAAAAATCAAAATCAAAATTAAAAGTGCAAACTACACTATACTTTTGATTTTTCCTTTTATGAAACAATTAATTTTCTAGTTAATCCTAAAATATAAAATTAAACTCTAAATGCACGTGCCAAATATATTTTTATATTTTCGTATGAATTAAAATTCACAAATAAAATGTAAACAGTTAACATAAAATGTCACAAAAATCCACAAAATTGCAAAATAATAAAGAAATCATTTTATTTAATTTTTTTTTTTTTGGAATAATTCACTTAAGGTAAAAATCACGTGCTCACAATATCTTGCATAGGTAGCATGTTTGAACCTGTATGATTCTAGTATGTCTTGACTTCCCGGTAGTTGTAATAATCTGTTCTCGCCCTGTCTAAGTTTCGTTGCGAATCAATATGATTCTTTCATGTAACACTAGCACATATATAACATAATCTGAATCTCGTCTTTATTAAGAGTGTGTGTCTACCAATCCTGCAAACTTGTTTTAGTAATGTGTGACTACTTATAAACTATAGTTATTTTCCTGACACACTCGTTCTTCAAAATTTTTGCGAAGTCTGTTCTTAAAAACTTAAGCCTGTTTGATTATTTGCTCAATGTTCTTAACTTGTACCCTCCAGTTCTGTGCCTCAGCTATTGTCCATTTTCCCTCATTATCACTTATGTTATTTTGAACTCTTTATTCTTAGCCGACTGAAAGCCAAGGCTATCAAGGCTATTGCTACTGACCTCCCTAGTGTGAGCACTGCTCGGGGTCCAATTGAGATTCTTGTGAACTCTGAAACGCTAGGACTTGGTCCCCAGTCATTTCCTGAATCTCCTCTATTAACCCTCCCTAGTGTGAGCACTACCTTGGGTTCTTGAAGCCCTTGGGAATTCTGACACACTAGGATCCATGGTTCATTGCCAATTTATCCTAATTGCTCAATTTTGTCACATTTCACTTGATGAATAAACCAATAGACTTGTGCATATGGCCGTTTTTGAATCTTTTATGGTTACTGGATTCTGGCTATGGTTTCTCGGCTGTTGTGAACTATGTGGAGTTGAATTCGAAAGCCTGGTCTGGCCGAGTATACTTTGGGATTGTCTTAGGCCCACTATAGTTATTTTGTAACTTGATAATTTATTTCATTTATTGGTCCTGTTATAAATGACGTAATAACAATTGGGGTGTTAGTAAAATTGTGAAAATGGTTTATTCTAAAGATTTCATGAAACTGGTAGAAGTTCTGTCTATAGGTATTTAATTTTTATCTGTATGTTAGATAACCTGCCTATAGGACTTTAATTCGCTAATCCATATGTTTTATTAGATATCATGCCTATAGGAAATAAAATGACCAATCTTTCAATTACAACATGTTCATTAGATATCATGGTCATAGGATTATGTTAGCTTATGTTCATTTAGAAATCCTGCCTATAGGAGCTAAGTATATAAAAATATTTGTTTCAATCGCTATTCGTTAGAAATCATGCATATAGGGTAACCCATTCGCTTTAAGTGCTGCAACTTAATTTCCAATACTATTTTGTTGCCAATATTAGAAATGCTTATAGAATCAAACTAAGTAATTCTGAATATCATCCATGGTCAACATTGCCAACTATTACACATAGATATCATGTCTATAGGTTTAAACAATTATAATATGTAATCATCACGCAATACTAGACTCCCTAAAATATAAAGTTATTCAGAAAGCATGCCTCTAAAATAACACCTTGCATTTGAAACTATTAGCACGTTCGAAATCCAAAGTCACATAGAAATCATGCCTATAAGGCTCAATGGCTTTAACTCATCTCAATTCTAAATTTTGAAAACTCCTAATTTGCATATGTGTTTGTGTGTGTTTGTTGTCTAAGTGTGGAGGCTAACTTGAGCCCTTAACTGTTTTTATGTGAAGTCATATTTTTTTTTGTATGTCGCCTAGTCTTCTTATTTTTAGCAACCTAAGTAGGTATAAATCCACCCATAATAGAGGTTAAAACGCCTTCTGGACCATAGGCATGAGACCGGTAGTGCACGCATAAGGCATGGTTTAGAATAAACTAGTGCACTTTAGGTAACAACATAATGATAGTAATCAGGTAGCAGGAGATGAAAATATGTGCCCGCTAAATAATATGAGTAAAACCCCATCTTGAGGGAGTTACGAAGTATTATTTATGTTGCACGGGGTGATCCTTTTGGCTAAAAATTTAGGACCCCCCTATCTTGTCTTTAAATCAATTATTTTTGTTTATAATGAACTTCTTAAACTCCTTGTTTTCTTATTTGATCACATAGACTAATTCATAAATTCGAGTTTGGCTGGGACCCACAGTTGTGGACCTCAAAGAGTGCCTAATACGTTCTCTTCGAGGTAATTTTGAGGCCTTATCCGATCTTTGGTGACGCAACTAGTCAAATATAGTTATTTGCATATAGGTGTCCTAAAGCACCTCAAACTCGTTAGGTGGCGACTCTCTATTTTAGCACCTTCCTTAAAAGAGTTGTCACGTATCAAAATCGGACTCTGCGAGGAAAAGGGGCGCGGTAGCATGGTGGCTCTACTGGGGATTTTTAGGCTCTTACCATAAGTGAACTTGGTCTATATGAAATAGTCTTCTCTGATAAATATGTCTTTACAATTTTTTTCTATTATATGAATATCCAGCTCCCGTTTTCCTTTTATTGTTATCTGTACACCCTTTTTCCGTTTTCCATTTATTTGAATTCGCATGCAAATATCTTCGCTCAACTTGGTCGTAACATGTGTTTTCCTTAAAATATTTTTAAAATCGATACATCATGTCTCTCTCCAGCCTCACTCCCTTGTCTGCTTTATTACAATTTCCATATTGTGCAAACTAGCTTCTTCTTTGTTTTTCTTTATTTTAATGTCTTTACGTTTCATTCAATACCACAAGTACTATTTTCATCATGGAAAATATTTGACAACGTGTTATTTTATCTTTGCATAAAGCATGATCCACATCATATCCCACTTATGCATAATTAATACCATAGTGACACTTGATGAGTGTCTGCGCTCTTTCTAAATTATATTTGAAATTAGAAAAGGCTTATTTGCGGTAAAACTAGTCTGTCAACAGTGCATTCGACGGTTCTGTGCATTTATCTCTCAAGTTGTCGGCTTGAGAGTACTGGTCTTGACTCTTCTAGAAACCCCTACTCTAATATTATTTATGCATGCATCATGTCCAAACCTAGTATGAGTTAGAATGCATTCCGCGTAATAACTCGCTAAGTCAAGCCTTGTCCAAAGTAAGCCGAGATTTCCATAATCCCAAAGGACACAATCATGATTTGTGCATTATTTGGAGAAAGTGTGCAAATATGTTAATCATTAATGTGTAAATAACCAAATCAGTAAAGGGGAAAAGGGCTAATTCTATTTGTTTTGTAAAAATGAGGCACGAAGTCCCCAGGTTCGGCATGGTTCAAAATATCGCACCTTTGTTGCTAGATTGGTGGGAAAATCTCCCGCTAAGTGAAAAATACATGTGAAGAGAATCCTCCAGAATGTACCCTCTATGTTTGATATTCAACCAAACTATGCATTAATCGAGGTCGCTGCAATGTTCTGGAATGAGAAGAGAGCCATTTTCCATTTAGGTGACATAGAAATGAGTCCCCTTTTAGAAGAAATAGGAGGTTTCACTGGTCTCCCGTGGGATAGTCCTAATTTGTTGGTACCAAAAAACCGCACTCCTCGAGGTTTCTTGAAAATGGTAGGTTTCAGTAAAATGATGATTTGGTCTGTTTGAGGAAGTCTTATATACCATACGATTTTCTCTATGAGTATTATGGACACAACAAGTCATACCGACTTTACCATGATGAGTTTGCCATCACTTCTTTGGGTTGGACTCATCACCGAGTCTATGTATTTATTGTCTGTTTTATTGGGATGCTGGTAAATCCAATACAAGGATAAAGGATCAACACTCGCCTAGCTATGGTCACTATGGCTTTAATGAAGGTGATTGAGTGGGAGACTTACACTATTGTCCCTATGATTATGGCTGATATGTATCGGGTTTTAGATCATTGCAAAAAAGGGTATAGACATTTCAAATGTTGCAATCTATTGCTACAAGTATGGTTGTTGGAACACCTTCATGGGGGAGAATACCGTTAAGAATTTCCGCGACAACCATTGAATGACTACATATCCTATCACCATCCGAAGAGAATGACTTTTATCCCAAACAGGTTTTTGCGATAGAAAAATGTTGTGAGCTGGGCACACTGCTTCAACAATCTGATTGATGATAAGGTACATTGGATGTTCGAGTGGTTCTCTAACAGTGAATTCATCATTAGGTCGAGAGATACTCCCCATCTAGTTCTAACCGGATTGAGGGGGATCTATCCTTATGTTCCTATCAGAGTTATGAAGCAAGCTGGGAGAAAACAGGTTATACCAGGAGTTTCCAAATGGTTCAGTACAAAGCAAACTTCCAGGGGAACACCATTCCATTCAAGTTCAAGGCACAACACATGTGGCATCAAAAGATCATTGTGGAGAAAGATATCATCGAGCCAAATCGGTATCATACCGGCCATGTACACTTCTATCTGTCGTGGTTGGTAGATAATATAGCGTGGGATGTCAAGCACGAGATTAATTTGAATAATAGGGTTGTAGACGACGCTGCTGAAGCATAAGTAAAATACAAGATATTGCGCAAATGGGTTTTGGAGTCTGAAGCCAGGCATTTGGAACAACGTAATGTGGATATGGAAGCAGTCAATGAGCGGAGAGAAGTCGTTACTAAGTCAACAGATAGGCTTGATTATTTAGAGCATGGATTGATAGAGCTTGATAGGAAGATGAGAAATATGGTTGCAGGCTGTCAAAACATGGATGGAAATGAATGAGGGCTCCTAGAAAGAGCATATCTTCTGTTGGACATGCGCGACCTGGGGAATCTGATCGATGGTGAAAAGAAGGACAAGCATGGAGAAGGTCCATCTGGGACTAAATAGATTAGGAATTATGTTTTACTTGCTTTCTAGGCTCGTTTTAGACTTTGGTTGTAATAAGGAATATGCCATAAGTAACTCTTTATAATTATTGTTGTTTTAGTTGAGATTTGGTTCATTTATCATATTAATGAAATAACACAGCTATTTGGATCAATTTCTCCAAATCTATATGTCGCTTAGGCCTACCTCGGGCATAATGAGGTCCCCAAATTAGGACACGAACTTATAATCTCGCAATATGTGTTTAAATACCACAAACCTTTAATACTCCTCACTGAATTGTTTACCTTTTTTAGTTTTTTGTTTTCTTTATTTGTTTATTCCATTCCTCCAAGGTTGGTTCGTGCATACTGGCATCATCAGCATATCACACTAGATCTAGAGGTCCTCCACCTCCTCCTCCCCCAACTGATCCTAAGAGAAAAGGAAAAGTCAAAATGGATACGCTACATATGCGAAAAATGTGGAGACTTTGGATGGTCGCAGTACTCCATCATAGTATGACTTAGTTTTACGGTTGGAACAAAAGATACTAGAGATATAAGGGGAACTTGAGCAGGTCCGTAACTTCGCATACCTTTGCCTTACCCTAAATGTCCCTGACATCAACCAACAAAGCACCAAAAATCCAGCACCTCCCCAAAACACACAAAACCAACAAAATCCTCCCATACCTCATCAGTATGTCACAGCTCTTCAAAATCATAATCCTTCACTAGTACCGACTACTCCACAACATCATCACCACCTTAATCAGTATCCACAAACCACCACCTACCACACTCATCAAAATGCACCACAACCTACCCCTGATCCCCAAAACTCAACCAATAACCACAACTATGCCCAAATTCATAGAGTCTATCAAAGTAACCCATGTACGTGGACACCTTACCCCATAACAAACCTTATATATACCTGAATCTACCGAGAAAGACCTGTTGATCAAGAACATAACGGAAGAACTTAAGAAAGTTACTAGCCGAGTCCAAGGTGTTGAAGGTGGTAAAGGTATTGAATGTTTGAATTATGAAGATTTATGTATTCAGCCGGACGTAGAACTAACAGAGGATTACAAACCTCCTAAGTTCAAAATGTTCAACGCGACAGGTGATCTAAAGGTTCAATTAAGAACATATTGTGACAAGCTAATAGGGTTTGGTAAACACGAATGAATCTGCATGAAGCTGTTCATAAGGAGCCTCACTAGAGACCCCCTGTGTTGGTACATCAGTCAATACCCAAAGAAATTGGTAAACTGGGTGAGCATGGCGTCAAATTTTATAGATTAGTTCAGGTTCAATACATAAAATATGCCAGATGTCTTCTACATTCAAAATCATAAGAAGAAGCTCACAGAAACTTTTTGCGAGTATGCTACTCGATGGGGATCAGAAGCTGCAAAAGTAAGGCTAGCGCTAGAAAAAAAACAAATGAACAAGTTCTTCGTTCGAGCTTAGGATCCGCAATATTATGAGAGGTTTATGGTTATTGAAAACCATAAATTTTTCGACATCATCAAATTGGGAAAAAGAATAGAAGGTGGAATTAAAAGAGGGATGATGACCAATTTTAAGGCACTCCAAGCTATAAACAAAGCCTTGTAGTCGGGAGGTATATGTAAAAGAATGAAGTTGGGCAGTAATGCTAGCCTAAGGTCTAAACTCTCCTCTTACATACCAAACTCCACCACCACATATTAGCCTTCTTAGATACTAACAATCCATCGACACTTACCATACTTATAACACCTAACCTGCATATTACCACTAACCACCACCAGCCTGTCAAAACTACCAAAAACCCAGACCAAATTCCGACTGTAGACCACCAAAATAATACACTCCTAATGTTGAACCCATCGATCAGTTATATGAGAGACTGAAGGCTGCTGGTTATGTCACTCCTATTCCTACCGTTTCCATGGAAAACTCCTCCCACTGGGTTAATCCAAACAAGACATGTACCTACCACTCGGGCATGAAGGTTCATACTATTGATGAACGTCACACTTTGAAGGATAAGTTGCATATGCTGATTGACACCAAGGTTTATACAAGAAAAATAGGTCGCACCTAATGTCTGCAATAATCCTCTCCTAGATCGCAGGGGCATGGGGGGGTAAAGATGATCATAAGTGATGAAGAATGGGATCCAGAAAGATAAATTGGACTTATTAGTTATGGGGATGAACCTAAAATACCTCCAGTCACTATCATACCTATTATAGTACAGATTCAGTCACCGATTGAGGTTGACATAACCATGCCAACTTCGTTTGAGCTTCAAGTGACAACGCCCTTAACCGCACCAACCCTGTTTATGGTGGAAGTAACCATACCCTTTACTGTGATGGTAGCACCTAACCCCTCTTATCACCCTAAAGTTATACCCTAAGACTATGTTGCAGAGGAAAGAAGAAAACAAAAGGGGAAAATGGAAGAAATCGGTGCAAAATGAGGTATGACAAGGACTGGTAGGGTTTACATGCCCGAGCATTTGGGAGAAACAAGTAAAGAAGCTACTCCCAAGCAACCTATCATTGAAACTGGACTACATGATCTTTGGAGAAAGGTGAAAGCAAGATAGCATTCTGTGGTTGATCACCTTAACAAAACCCATGCTTAGATATTCATTCTATCACTACTATAGAATTCTAACGAGTATAGGGATGCATTGATGAAGTATTGAACAAAGATTATGTATCCAATAATATCACTAGTGGAAAATGTTAAATATGGTAGGGCAAGTATTGGAAAGCCACAAGATCACTTTTCATGAAGACGAGATGCCACCAGAAGGGTTAAGTCACAATAGGGCACTACATATCATAGTGCAGTTTGAGGATAAATTCATTTCTAGGTTCCTAATAGATGGGGTTTGAGTCTCAACATTTGTCCGCTAACTACTTTGAAGAGGTTGGGTAAAAGTTTGCATGAGATACGATCAGGAACTATGAACATGAAAGCATTCGATAGGTCCCAAAGGGCCACGATTGAGAAAATCAAACTATGTTTGTAAATGGGCCCAACTTGGTTTGATGTTGTATTTCAAGTATTGGACAAATCCGCCACATACAATTTTCAATTGGGATGACTTTAGATACATGATGTTGGGGCCTTAGTTCCACTCTACATCAGGCTATGAAGTTTGAATGGAACAATCAGGTAGTAATCATCCACGGGGATGGGAGTAACCCCATTTACACCAATCAAATTATTTAGCTTGTCTAGAATAGAAAGAAGTTGGGTGAAGAAATGTACCATCACATCGAGCGTGTCAATGCAATTGAGAAAGACAAATGGTGGAACAATAAGATTAAAAGCATATTGTCATGGACAGGGCATGAATCCGACAAGGGTCTCGGCAAGAATCTCCAAGGGATCACCAAATCGATACACGTAAAGCGTCACAGCACAATCTTTGGGATTTGATATGGATATACCTGGCATGAGTATCAGAATTGGTCACCGCCATAGCATGGTCCTTATTACCCACTTGAACAGCCAATACCGCATCTACAACAAACATTTTAATAGGCTGAAGTGATGTGGGGATCTGAAGAAGATAAGGCTTTAGATGGCCGAAGGAATCTACTTCTGGATGATGAAGAGATGGACTGCAATGCAATAGTTGAGGAGAAGGATGAGGAAGACCTTACAATTCAGACAGTGGGAAAAAAGTTGTTCTCAAGAACTGGAGTATTGCACCGTCCCGGACAAGTCGAGTTTCTGGGTAGCCTCGCAATTAGCATGATTTATTTAATAAATAAAAAAACAATTTTCAGCATTTAAGACATTTTCAGTATTTTGTTTTAGACGCATTTTGTTTTGAAATAATCGCTCGAGTCATCGAGCTGTACTTATTTTAACATTTCAAGATTTATCTAATGCATTGCTATTTTAGTATTTATTATAGTCCTTTACATTTTCTCTCCACATCATTATTATTACTTATCCTGATGAACCCACGACTGTGACATGTAATGAGACAACACAACATAAGGATAGTGATTCAAAGGAAGAAGATATAATACCTATGGAAATTGTGAGAGAAGTGGAAATTTTTTAGAACAAGCCTAAGTCAAATTTGGATGAAACTGAGATAGTCAATTTGGGAGATTCTGAATTAGCCAAAGAAACTCGCATAATCATTCACCTGTTACCATCAGATAAAGAAGAGTACACCCGTTTCCTTAAGGAGTGTGATGATATGTTAGCGTGGTCTTATGATGATATGACTGGTTTGAGCACGTCTATAGTGTCTTATAAACTACCTACCAATCAAATGTGTCCGCCTGTAAAGCAGAATTTAGAAAGTTCAAGCCGAATATGAGTTTAAAACTCAAAGAGAAATTCTCCAAGCAAATCAAAGCTAAGGTTATTAGAGTGGTCGAATACCCTACGTGGTTGGCTAACACCGTGCCAATTTCAAAGAAGGATGGGAAGGTCAGAGTATGTGCCAACTATCGGGATTTAAACAAAGCATGTCCTAAAGATGATTTCTCGTTACCCAATATACACATACTGATCGACAATTGTGCCAAGCATGAACTCCAATCCTTTGTGGATTACTTCATAGGATACCATCAGATCTGGATGGATGAAGAAGATGCCGAGAAAACAACCTTTATCACTCTTTGGGGGATGTGTTGTTATAAAATGATGTTGTTTGGCCTGAAGAATGCTGAAGCCACTTATATGAGAGCTATGACAACTATTTTCCATGACATGATTCACAAAGAAATAGAGGTGTACGTGGATGATGTCATCATCAAATCTAGAAGAAGCACATATCATATAACAGACTTAAGGAAATTCTTTAATCGGCTTCGAAGGTACAATTTGAAATTGAATCCTACAAAGTGTTCCTTTAGAGTCCCTATTGGAAAATTGCTAGGTTTCATCGTTAGTTGCCGAGGGATTGCCCTTCAAAGGTCAAAGATATCCAAGATTTTCAACCTCCCGAAGACCAAGAAAGATGTGATGAGCTTCTTGGAGCGTCTCAATTACATCAACCGCTTCATATCACAATCGACCGTGATCTATGATCCAATTTTCAAAATGCTGAAGAAAGATGCTGCAACAAGTTAGACTGAAGAATGTCAAAAAGCTTTCAACAAAATCAAGAAATACTTGTCCACACCACCAGTCCGGATCCCGTCGGAACCTATTAGACCTCTACTACTCTATCTGTCCGTAATAGATGGAGCTTTCGGTTGTTTCTTGGGACAACACGATGAGACATGACGAAAGGAACATTCCATATATTATCTGAGTAAAAATTTCATACCCTATGAAGCACGGTAATATTTTCTGGAATACACCGGCTGCGCCCTAACATGGATAGATCAAAAATTGAGGAACTACTTCTGTGCCTACACTACATATCTCATATCAAGGAAGGATCCTTTGAAATACAATTTTCACAAACTAATGCCTATAGGGAAACTAACAAAATGGAAAATATTGTTTAGTGAATTTGATATTGTTTGTGTGACTCAGAATGTGGTCAAAGGACAGGCATTCGTAGATCATCTTGCAAAAAATCCTGTAGGAGGAGAATACGAACCACTCAAAACATATTTTCGTGATGAAGAAGTATCATTTGTAGGAAAAGATATCACCAAAACCTACGACGGGTGGACAATGCTCTTTGATGGGGCTGCAAATTTCAAAAGAGTGGGTATTAGAGTTGTTTTGATGTCAGAGATAGGTCAGCATTATCCGGTATTCGCAAAGCTCAAGTTTTCGTGCACCAACAATATGGCAGAATACGATGCTTGTATATTAGGGCTTAGTTTGGCCATTGACATGAATATCCAGGAATTGCTGGTAATTAGTGACTCAGACCTTCTGGTACATTAGGTTCTACTAGAGTGGGCTACAAATAATACCAAAATATTACCATATCTATATCATGTGCAAGAGTTGATGAAAAGATACACAAAGATAGAGTTCAAACATGTTCCGAAAATCCAAAATAAGTTTGCAAATGGATTAGACACTTTGTCCTCCATGATACAACATCCGAACAAGAATTTCATCAACCTTATTCCAGTAGGAATCCATAATCAGCCAACTTATTGCGCTCATGTTGAAGAAGAAACAGATGGGAATTTGCGGTTCCATGATATCAAGGAATACTTGGCAAAAGGAGAATACCCGGAGTATGCAAATCATACTCAGAAACACACACTCCGAAGATTATCCAACCATTTCTTCCACGGTGGATGAATTCTGTATAGAAGGACTCCAAGCCTAGGATTATTACAGTGTGTTGATGCCAAGGAATCTTCAAAACTACTCGAAGAGATATATGCCAGAACTTGCGAACCACACATAAACGATTTCAGTTTAGCCAAGAAGATATTGAGAGCAGGATATTTTTGGATGACTATGGAAATGGAATGCATCAAGTACGTCCAAAAATGACATCAGTGCCAAATACATGCAGATATAATACAGGTACCACCAAATGAACTCAATGCAACAAGTGAACCTTGGTCTTTTGCTGCTTGGTAAATGGATGTCATCGGTCCTATCGAGCATGCCACTTCAAACGGGCACAAGTTCATTTTAATGGCAATAGACTATTTTATAAAATAGGTTGAGGTTGCATCATACAAGGCTGTAACCAAGAAATTTGTTACAAATTTTGTCAGAGATCGTATTCTTTATCGATTCGGAGAACTAGATTCAATCATCACCAACAAAGACGCCAACCTCAACAGTGATTTAATGAAAGCTATGTGTGAAACCTTCAAAATCAGGCATAAGAATTTCACAACATATAGACCTCAAATGAATAGAGTCGTGGAAGCCGCTAACAAGAACGTCAAGAAAATTCTAAGGAAAATGGTAGACAATCACAAGAAATGCCACGAGAAATTACCATTTACCTTATTGGGATATCATAACGCAGTCAGCATATCAACCGGAGCAACTCCCTACATGTTGGTTTATGGTACTGAAGCTGTCATTCCCGCCGAGGTTGAAATTCCTTCTTTGAGAATTATATAAGAAGAAAAACTCAGTGATGCAGAATGGATACATATCCGTTCTGAACAATTAGCTTTTATTGACGGAAAAAGAATGGATGTGGTATGCCACGGTCAAATTTGTCAAATAGAATGTCCAGAGCTTTCAACAAAAGGGTCAGAACTAGACAGTTCGCACTGGGGCAGCTGGTGCTGAAGCGAATTTTTCCACATCAGGACGAGGACAAAGGGAAGTTTTCCCCCAACTGGAAAAGGTCCTTACATGGTTCATCTTGTACTAACTGGAGGACCACTCATACTTGCAGAAATGGATGGAGAAATCTGGTCAAAGCCTGTATATCCAGATGTAGTCAAGAGATACTATGTTTAGGATTGTTTGTATTTTTTCATGATGTAACTGAACTATGCTTGACCCGATTCCCATTTAAGAGGGGATATGTAGGCATCCCTGTGGGTTTGGTCACATCTTAATAAAATATTGATTTTCCCTATGGTCAGAAACTGGGGAAGAATTTTGAGGAGGACCCGTAAAATTTCGGAGCAAGTCCAGCCAACTCCATCATATGCAGAACGGTCAAAGAATCGCTTATTAAACTAGGGTATAATTTTGAGGAGGACCCTCAAAATTCTAGTGCAAGGAATCTGCGATGTCTCTAAAAGTGTCACAGTCATTGATTCATCTAATTTACTTGATATTTCATACTACTATGTTTTTTAAAACTATGTTTATCAAAGTGCTTGCATATTCTTTCAAAAATTTTATTTCTATGGCAGCCACATATTACCCAGTGTAACTCAAACATGATCTCCCGATCAAAGCAAAACAAAGCAAGCAGGCGAAGTCACGAACCAACCTTCCTCGCAAAACTCACAATTTTTCTTTGGATGCAGTTATGCAAGCACAATGAACATAATAGGAGTATACACATATCAAAATCACTATCTTTATAACGACAAGGCTTCCAAATGCAAACACGTCTCCAGATAAGAAAATACTCTGCTATCACTCATTGTCTTTCCTTACGCGAGACTAAGCATTTTCTCCTCTTCCTGGATGAGGCTAATCATTTTCTCCCTATTTGCATAAGGCTAAGCACTGTCTTCCCCTGCATGAGACTAAGCCCTATCTTATTTTCTTGCATGAGGCTAAGTATTGCCTCCTTATTTGCATAAGGCTATGCATTGCCTTCCCCTGCATGAGACTAAGCCTTGTCTCTTTTTCTTGCACGAGGCTAAGCATTGCCTGCCTAATTGCATAAGGCTAAGTACTACCTTCGTCTGCATGAGACTAAGCATTGTCTCCTCTTTTGGCATGAGGCTAAGCATTGCCTCCCTATAAATCTACGCACTGCCTTCCCTTGTATGATACTAAGAATTGCCTCCTCCTATTGCATGAGTCTAAGCATTGCCTCCCTATTGCATAAGGCTATGCATTTCCTTCCACTACTTGAGACTAAGCATTGTCTCATCTTCTTCCATTAGGCTAAGGCCTCCTTCTTCAACTGCATAAGGCTAAGCACTACCTTCAATTACATGAGACTAAGCCATGTCTCCTCTTCTTGTTTGAGGCTGAGCCCTGCCTCATCAATTGCATAAGGCAAAGCATTGCCTTTTATTACATGAGACAAAGCCATGTCTCCTCTCTCACATGAGGCTAAGCCCTTCCTCCTCAACTACATAAGGCTAAGAATTACATTTCACTACATAAGACTAAGCACTTCCTCCATTTCATAAGACTCCAAGGATAATTCAGGGGGAGCCGTTTTTGCCTTGGCTAAGGAGGGAAATTTTAATCGATTGGCGGCAGCTTCGACGAGCTGGGACGTGGAAGTGAAATCCTGAATTTTAAACCCTACCCTTCTTCGCTACTCACTATATAAAGAGCAAATTCGAAGTCAGTTCTTAACTCCCAGAAGTAATCTTTGTCTCCTCTTCTTGCATGAGGCTAAGCCCTGCCTCCTCAACTGCATAAGGCTAAGTTCTGCCTCTCCTTACCTGATGCTGAATGTTATGCTATTTGAAATCTAACACTATCTTACCTTCCGGGGGCTAAGTTCTTACCCAATTTTGTGCAAGACTAAGCTCTGCCTTGTTTCACTTCTTATATGAACCATCTTAATGCCTTTTCATTCCATAGGTTGAAACATCGCCATTTTTGTCAAAAGGCATCATCGTCATAGCCTGAAGATACCATGTTATGGCCTGAGGATCTCTCAATATTGCACATCATTATTATAAGGAGTCATGGTTCAGAGGCATGATTCTCATGGCTCAAGAACATGATTTCATGGCCCGAGATGTCATGGTCTAAGGACATGATCCTCACCGTCCAAAGATAATCTCTACGGTCCAAAGGGAATATGCATCACGTTTAAATTCTCTATATAATCCATAAATTTGCATACATTGTGTTTTAAGATTTGCAGGTAATCTAAGAAGTAACCATTCTTCAAACAGGAGCAACCTTCACTCCGGTCTCCGTTCATAACGTTCACATTCTGCAAATGTTTAAAAGTAACTGACTCTCATCAATTATTCACTTTATCTATGTCTATTCACATACTTGCTCTATAACACATCTGTTACGTTTCAGATTCACATTCATAATTCCGCCTAAATCCATATGATCCTATCCTTCCTAAAAGAACCCTTTCCGAAACACACGACCATTCCTATAACAACTCCATCAGTTTCGTTCACCCTCTATATTTTAAAATCACCCTATTCGGTCAAACTCGATCATCATTTCTTTACCCGATAACTCTTTCATGATTCCCGGGTAAAGAGGGGCAGCTGTTGATACCCAATTTTTCCATCACAATTTATATATATATATATATATACACTTTCAAAATTGTTCATATACATCATCATTTTGTTTATTAGCATATACAAGTATTTTTTTTATAATTTTCCATAGTTTTAAAAGACTTTAAATCAATTTATTTTCGCACTTTTATTATATAAATATCCAATAATTATCCTTCAAATTACTTTTTATGTCGATTTAATCATATAAACTTGTCATTTATACCTACATAATGTTTTAAATATTTTTAGTATATTTTTATAATTACATTTTTGCCTTTTAGGGCTAATTGCATATTTTTTGAAATAATAGCTCATATTAATTTATAATTACATTGTTTATGCATAAAATGACTTTTTACATTTTTATAATGTAAAGTAATTATTTTTAATCATTTTTATTGCACAAATGATATATTTGTTATTTATTAGTTATTTTTATAAATTATTCATTTACTAAATATTGGGTATTTAAAAACTAGCCTAAAGACCCACTTATTTTCGGACCAACCTTACCCCAATTATCTAACACCCTATCCAAAATGAACCCCAACCCAATCAATTAAACCAATCCGACCCAAAACCCCTTTTAAATCGTGGTTGTTGATCTCTAAGATCAACGACCCACATTATTCCCTCCCTTTCAATTACCCTAAACACCCTCTAAACCTAATCATTCTCACCAGACCACCACCCCCATACTCTCTCAACCCCCCATCTCTTCTTCTACAAACCCTAGTCATTGCATCTCTCAACCTCTTCTAATCCCATCAGATATGGGATTTGCTTGCTTCTAGTTGCCATATACGACCTCCTCACACTATTGTTTGTTAGTATATGATGTTACCTAGTTTCTTGACTAAATATGGCAAGCAAATATCATCAAAATTGAAATAAAGTCTGTTCAAATCCTTGAACTTTCAGCTATTCTGTCTATACTCACTCTTGTCCTATTATGGGTACGAATCTCTGTATATTTTTGTTGATTCTTACTTACCGTAAAATTAGATTTTTCAGATCTCTCTACATTAAACCAAAATTGGTTCAATTCTTTGATTTGAGTGATATTATGTCTACATTCATCCTATTCTGCGTGATGTTAGATTTTTGTTTTTAGGTTCTGCCGACTTTACACTTTCCCTAAAATTAGGGTTTGAAATTTTTCTCTTTTCCTTACTGACTTCGATTGATTATGATGTTCTTTCCTTTCTAGTATTTGATTGATGAGTTTCCTTGTTTGGGTGTACATTTCTACTACTATATAAACTCATCCCTATTCCCACTTGAGAGACGACTGTAATTGTTAAGAGATTTACTAAAAACTTAAGTTACTACTCTTTGTTCTCACATACTCATGTTTTATTTTCTGGTTCTTGCCTGGCTGAAAGGCAAGGACATAAATTCTTGACTCTGGCTACTTTGGACTTTGTTCTTTCTTGTTTTTCACTTAACTGGTGAGTTGCTGAACTTATTCCACTTCATTCCTATTTGCCTGTCATTTGAACATGTTTCACTTCTTGAGATTGTAGTTTAATGTATTTTTTAGGTTGTTCTTGCATTTTATTCTGATTGCTTTACTTCAATGTTAGGACTTTATAATATTAAACTTCATTATGTTGATAATTTGAGACATGTCCGAACATGATTTGAGTTGATTAATTTCTTTTCAAGCTCGTCTAGCCTATGTGTTACAACTTACTAATGTTAAGAACCTTTGCACTTTAGCCTCTCTTTAGTGTTTAATTTTTCTATAAATCTTGTTACCTAGCATGCTTTCATATCCCTTTTAATAGATTAGTTGATGAATATAGCCATTAACTATATAGCACAAGTCTGCTTCATGTCCTATTCTGAACCTGTTATGGTTATATCCTACATAGGTAGCATGTTTGATCATGTATGCTTCTAGTATGTCTTGACTTCCCAGTAGTTGTAATAATCTATTCTGACCTTGTCTAAGTTCTATTGCCAATCAATATGATTCTTTCTTGTAACACTAGCACCTACTTAACATAATCTGAATCTCTTCTTTATTGTGAGTGTGTGTATACCAATCCTGCAAACATTCTTTATTACTGTGTGACTACTTATGAACTATAGTTATTTTACAACTCTAACACACTTCCTCTTCTGAAACTTTGCTGAGTCTGTTCTTAAAACCTAAAGCATGTTTGATTGTTTGCTCTATGTGCTCAACTGGAGGGTACCCTCCAGTTCTGTCCCTTAGCTATTGTCCATTCTCCCTCATCATCACTTATGTTATTCTGAACTCCATATTGTTAGCCGGATGAAAGCCAAGGCTATTGCTACTGACATCCCTAGTGTGAGCAGTGCTTTGAGTCAAATTGAGACCCTTGTGAACTCTGCCACGCTAGGATTTGGTTCCTAGTCATTTACTGAATCTCCACTATTAACCCTCACTAGTTTGAGCACTGCCATGCGTTCTTGAAGTCCTTGGGAACTATGTCACACTAGGATCTAGGTTTCTTTGCCACTTTGTCCTAATTGCTCAATTCTATCTCATTTCACTTGCTGAATAAGGCAATGAGCTTGTGTATATGTCTGTTTTTGGATTTTTGATGGTTACTGAATTCTCGCTATGATTTCTGGGCTGTTGTGAACTATGTGAACTTGAAATTGCAGGCCTGGCCTGGCCGGGTATACTTTGGCCATGTCTTAGACCCACAATAGTTATTTTGTAACTTGGTAATTTACTTCACTTATTGGGCTTGTAATAAATAATGTAATAACAATTTGGTTGTTAGTAAAATTGGGAAAATGAGTTTATTCTAATGCTTGAATGAAACAGGTAGAAGTCCTGCTTATAGGTTTTTAACTGCTTATTTGTGCGTTAGATAACCTGCCCATAGAGCCTTAATTCGTTCAACATGTCCTGATCCATATGTTTTATTAGATATCACACCTATAGGAAATAAAATAACCAATCTTTCAATTGAAGCATGTTCATTATATATCATGATCATAGGATTTGGTTATCTAATGTTCATTTAGAAATCCTACCTATCGGAGCTAAGTATAAAAAAAATTAGTTTCAATCGCTAATCGTTAGAAATTCTGCATATAGGGTAAGCCACTCGTTTTAAGTGCTGCTACTGAATTTCCAATATTGTTTCGTTTCCAGTATTAGAAAACATGCCTACAGGATCAAACTAAGTAATTATGAATATCATACATGGTTAACACTGCCAACTACTGCACCTAGATATCATGTCTATAAGTTTAAACAATTATAATATGTAATCATTACACAATACTAGACTACCTAAAATATAAAGTTATTGAGAAATAATGCCTCCAAAATAACACCTCGCATCTGAAACTGTTTGCCCGTTCAAAAGTTAAAGTCACATAGAAATCATGTCTATAGGGCTCAATGGATTAAACTCGTCTCAATTCTGAATTCTAAAAACTTATAATTTGCATATATGTTTTTGTGTGTTTGTTGTCTAAGTACGGAGGCTAAACTGAGCCCTTAACTGCTTTTATGTGAAGTTCTATTTGTTTTATATGTCTCTAGTCTTCTCATTTTTAGAAACCTAAGTAGGTCTAAAACCACCCAAAATAGAGGTCCAAACGCCTTTTGGACCATAGGCATGGGACAGGTAGTTCACGCATAAGGCACAGTTTAGAATCAACTAGTGCGTTTTTAGGTAACAAATTAAACATAGTAATCAGGTAGTAGGAGATGATAGTCTATGCCTACTGAATAACACCCCATCTCGAGGGGGTTATGAAGTATTATTTATGTTGCACGGAGCGATCCTTTAGTCTAAATAATTTAGGACCCCCATTTTATCCTTAAATCAATTATTTGTGTTTAATAATGAATTTCCGAAACTCCTTGTTTTCTTATCTTTGATCACATAGACTAATTTATATTATTCAATTTCAGCCGGGACCCACAGTTGTGGACCTCGAAGAATGCCTGACACATTCTGTTCAAGGTAATTTTGAGCCCTTACCCGATCTTTGGTGACCTAAACTAGTCAAACAGAGTTATTTGCCAATATGTGCCCTACCACACGCCAAACCCGTTAGGTGGTGACTCTCTCTTTTAACACTTTCTTTAAAAGAGTTGTCACGAGTCGAAACCCGATTTCGTGAGGAAAAGGGGTGTACCTTTACCAACTTTCAAATATTATATTTTAGTGTTAGGTATAGTTTGTATATGTGGGGGTTTCAACATGAAAGCCACCTTTCAATGAGTATAGCTCGGCGTGGGCCAGGTCGGACCTTTAAATAAAGGTTTTATTTTCGTATTTATCTTTTTAGAGTAGTTTCTGATTATTTAAAAGTCAAATATAAATTTGAATTTTAAATAGAATAGATATAACTATTCGTATAGGATTGTGACTTTTGTGAAAAGTCTTCTCTTGAATTATGTAAATAAAAGGACACATCAGTAGCAGTAATATTCAATTTGCACAAATAACTCTCGCATTGTCATATTCTGATGGAGAAATGCTTTTAATCTCCTAAAGAATATACGGGCAATAACTCTTGAAAGATAGTGATCTTTTACGTCTCAAAGTTATACTTCTCTTTTAATCTTCTACAATTTTCTAACGATTTTCAAGAGATATTCTGCTATGCAGAAGTTTATGTTTGTCACGACCCAAACCCCGGTCGTGATGGCGCTCAACACATTGCTGGGAAAGCCCGACCATTATCCATTTACCATTCCAATTATTATCTCAAATATTCCAAATTAGGTAAAATCTCCTTTTTCCATAATAATGATAAGAGTGCGGAAAACAAAATAACCGAAATAATAGCCCATCAGGATCTGGTGTCACAAGTCTGAGCCTCTACATACAACGGAATAATATCCTAAACAAGTCGAGTCTAAAGCAAGAGTAAAAGAGATAACAGGAAGGAGAGATCGGGTCCTGCGGACGCTGGCAGCTACCTCGATAACTCCGCAACTAGCTGAA